>AYEL01086312.1:0-26068 GCA_000484575.1 Olivierus martensii
TATTAGTGTAAGTTCTAACATCGTTTTTTTGTTGTTCGTTTTACTGCTAACACTTAATCGGCACTTTCAGTGTAAGTTCCGATATTTAGTTTTGTTTCGTCAGTTAGACGTTACATTGTGTTAAATTGTTTTGTAATTATTTAGTATTAAGTTAGAACTTAGAAAAAGACCTGAGCTCAGGCAGAACTCTGGAATTTGCAGAGTCGCTAACCGTTAGGCTTAGCTAGAATTAATTTTATTCCATTCGTTCTAATCTGCGACTTTGCATCTTTATCTTAATAAATACCATACTTTTTTAATCAGACTTTTGCCCTTTTCTGGAAATGCTTTCAGTTGTAAATTTTCTTCAATAATAAATAATTCCTAATAGTCACAGTTTTCATTATTATATCCTTTGCTTGAAAATATCTAAATTATATACTATATATATATATTTAATAATTTACAATTAACTTAATAAAACTGAAGAAAGTTGAGAGTTTATATTGTTAAGTTACTTAAAAGATCACATAGAGTTTATGAATTTCTTCCAATAAGAAAATTTCTTCATAAATGTATTTTAACTAAACTGAAATTTCTATTTCTTAATTTATTATTAAAATTTCAATTTAGTTATAAAGCAGAGGTATTGTTGTCTTCAATAAATGACACTATTGAAGATGATATCTCTCTCTCTGTTTTATTATAATATAGAAAGAAGCCTTAAAAGTTTTTTCAAAAATTTAGACTTCAGCATTCTGCATTATTATATTTAAGACTGTTCTGAAATATTTTTTCAGATTCTCATTGTATAGTTTATTTTGAATTATATTTGTGTTTATTATTTTTTTGTATTTTATTTAATCCAATTTTATAATGTATTACTGTAGAGTCGACTACCTTATTTTGTATTTATGACAATACAGGAGTACCTCGATTATCGCGGTTATTGTTGCCATGAAAAATACCACAATAATCGAATCACAATAATCGGGATAAGTAATTCATGAAAAATAGGTGATCATTACCAAGGATTTTTCAAATCTATTGATTAAATTTTATTTATGAGGTAAAAAGAATGTGTTAGGCATGCTAATCTTCTAAGCTGATTATTCTGTTTCTTCTTGATAGCTGTAGACTTGATATCATCCTTGTTTCTTTTAGTATTCATTGTAGGAGTAAATAAGAAGAGAAATAAACATCCACATGCAGTATTGGCTATAGAGGTCCCAGTGCCACGATGCTGCTTTCTTATAACATCTACTCAGCACCCTTACAATATTGAGAAAATGATAATTTTGGCGCCCTCCTTCCTAAGGCACTCTGATATGGTACATCATATGCTTACTGGGATAAGCTGACCTTGTCCACATGTACTTCAGGCAAAGGCAGACAGTTATTGGTGTGTAGTGAGCAGGTGCTGTCAGATACAAACAAAGTGCTAAAGAGAGTTACCTGGAGAGTAAATGTAACTCTGATTGCATATGTAGTGAGCTAATCTTGAGGCTGCAATAATTCGAATTTGGAGCGCAATAATTGGAATTTTGGTATCAAATATAAACCGCCAATAAATCGAGAATTACAATAATTGAAACTGCAATAATTGAGGTATTCCTGTATTATATTTTTGTATTTTGCTTTAATATTTTGAATTTAAAAATATGTTCTAAAGAACTTTTCAGAATGCCATGTAAAACATTACATTTGTGTAAGCTGTTGATAGCTTTATAGAAGCCAAAGGTGCTTCTTATATGCTTATTATGTTATTAAATGTTTTTTTTTTTTCTGTTATTGTAAATATTAGTTATCAAAATATTACACTTGAAATCAACCAGCATTTTTTCCAACATTGGGACTGGATAAATACTATATTTAATTTTAGAACTGCAGGATAATTTTCACAAGACCTAGTTCACAAACCATAGATTGCTGACTCTGGCTATAGATGGTTGTCTATCTGTGGCAATGTTTATATTGATATAATTGATGAGATTGATGTCTGATACATGCAAATCTAGTTTCATTTAAATTGGTAATCTCAAACGTTCAGCCTGATATGTCCTTTTTTATAGCCCTTGTCACATTTTCATTGTCATCATTTTCATAATAGCAGATAGAAGATATTCAGAAAAAATCACAATCATTTTTCATGAAATATTTGAAAATACTTTTAAACATTTTTAATATATTATATTGACATTCATTAAAATGTAAATTTATAAGTTTGAAATGAAAATTTTGTATTGAAAAAATTCTATCATTTACAACTGGTTTTATAATATATTGAACATAATTGATGCATATCATTAGGAAATTAAAATGTAAATAGTTAAAATAATACACTTTTCAGACTATTTATCTCTTATAAAAAGCTTTTTTTTCCTGTAAAATATTAATTTTAAATGTGATTCCACAACTGACCGATCAGATATATCTTAAGTGTGTTTTGAACAAAAAGAGTTTGAAACTGCTGAGCTATATTGATTTTATTCACTTGGTGATAATAAGTATAAATTAACTTTTATTTGGTTATTATTTTTTTTATTTAAAACTATCCTCTAGATAATTATTTAAAATAATGAAATATACTTTTATTTTTATAGTTTAAATGTGGTACTAAAGCAAAAGAAATATATCCATATATTATTCAAGAAATTCGACCAACATTAACTGAACTTGGTATTAATACACCAGAAGAGTTGGGATATGACAAACCAGAATTATTTTTAGTTAATCCTGAAGACATTCATTAGTAAAGGTACAAAGTTTATTATTATTTGAGAAAATTGAAAAATAGTTATATCAGTCAATCTTTGCAAATTCATATTTGAAATACTCTAATTTTCCAACTGAATTTCCTTTATACTGCTCTAAGAGGTTCTATACTTATGAAGCAATTTCTACAGCACGTGTGAGCAGACCAAATATCAATCTAATAACTTTTACCAAAAACTTTATTGAGTAACGTTTTCAGCGTTAAAACGCCATCATCAGCTCATACATTAATAATAACTATTTTTAGAGTTTTCGAACATCGTATGCTGCCGTTATAATTCAAATAACGTTATAAAGTGTTCCTTTTTACAAAACTATTTAAAAGCTTTTAAAAAATTTTTTTAAACTTACAAAACATAAAACTGCTTTAAGTAGGTTTTCTGTATACTGTCGTGTGGATGTTAGCGGGTTTGTAAGTAATCAGTATGTCGAGGAAGTGAATTTTTTTTTCTTCTCTCTGTTCTAGATTAAGTTTGCGCAAAGCGCGAAATTTGAATCGATGTCATCTTTCAGATGTATAAACACGCCTACCAAATTTTGTTTATCTAACACAAGTCTTTCTTGGTGTTGGGATTTTTTTTCCCGTCAGTGTATGTTCTGCAAAATATGACATTTCTTTCTATCATAATTGTAGCATTGTCAGTATATATATTAGAACATAAATTCCTTAGATAAAAATATTTTGTATTTTTCCATAAATGAATTAATTGAAATATTTTTTCAACTGTGCTTTTAATAGAAGATGCTTGTGTGATTTAATAGTAGATTTGTATAATAAATATAAATAACACTGTTGAAGCTACTGCATTCATTTTTTATTTTCTTAGATTCAGATTTTTGTGAAGCAGAATTAATATCTAAAAAATCTTATTAAAGAGGAGTGCAATCAATTTTTCTTTAAAATCTATTAGATCTTTTGCATACAATCTTATTGCCTTTTCATCAATACTACTATAAGATTTATTTATATTTTATTATACAAATATCAACTTGTGTGGAAGTTAACTCCGACCTATCCTATTTTATTTTATTTTATTTTATTTCAAAAATGTTTTTTATTTTATATGTCATTAATACTTTCCAGAAAATTTCAGTTTACATTGCAGTAATATAGTAGTGTAAACTGAACAATGCCATGTACAAAATCAGTAATTATACTTTAATTGAAATGTAGGCCATGTAGATGGTAAAAAATATTAGTTTAATTAAATCAATTGTAATTCTATTTGATATTAGAATTAAATAGTTCTTAATTTTTTTTCCAAACATAATAAATAATTTAAACTATATCTATAGTAACTATTAACTTACATATTAAAGACATTTAATTATATATAAAATTTTAACATGGTTGTGTTAAACTATCAATTGGAAAACAATAAGTAAAAAGACATATTATTGAAAACATATACAGGTAATTTTCAGTTTGAATTCTTACTTTACAAGTTCTCTGGTTTAAATGCTTTTTCAAGAATCAGAATATGAAAAATATTATTTATAATAAATAAATGTTAAATAGTCATAAATGCAACATTTCAAATACCATTTGATTTTTCCCATTTTTGTAGCAAACAGTCTGTTACAAAATGGGAAAAATATATAAATTATTTCATTCTCAGATTGTGTCTAAGGCAAGAGTCCATCTGTATAAAAGCTGAATTACTGATCAATCAATAATGATAAAAAATAAGCTTTTTTTAATGTTTGTATGACACACACAATTTCTGTATTATTATAATTAGTCTGATTTTAAAGACTAAATTTTCATTCCTTTAGGTAAATAAATCATCTTTTAATCATAAACTATTAGTTTTGATGAACTTAATTTTATTATAGTCAAATTTCAGTGTTAAGAATGGAACTTATTTTAATGTTATGTCAGTGGGAAATAAATATCTGCTTTACGAACTCACTTTAGAAAAAATTAATTCATAGAGTCTGGAATTACCTGTACATAAACAGAAATTAAGCATGCAAATATAATTTATAGATATAATATTTAATAGCACTCTAAATATATTCTCTCTTGTAAATATTATTTATAGGTGATGATGTAAGATTTCTAGGATGCGAGACTAAAGAGTTTCAACTATAGCATAATTTACATGTATATTATTAAATGATATTTATCTCCTAATGCTGTATTTATTTGAATAAATTAGACTTTTGAGAATTTAATTTTTCACTAACATCATTCAAGCTGAAATAATTTTTTTTGTTCCAAATTGTTTTGAGAAAAGATTTAATGGATATGTACTTCATTATCACTTATCTATTTTATTTTATATAATTTAAGGGATTTTTTGAAATTTTTATTGTTTTTTTTTACTTTCAGATGATGTAGAAAAGAATTCACATTTAGCAAAGGAAAATGTTAATTCATTTTTGAAAGAAAACCTGTTGTAATGTATTTAGAAATGATTTTTGCTATATGTTCAAAATATTTTGATGAATAGAAATAAAATTATAATTATCAACCTAAGTTTAATATTTATTAAGTAAAATTTTCTCTTAATTTATTTACTTCAAATATGTTTACATATATTTTCATAGCTTTATAATGATGACTTTTAATTATTATAATTTTCTATTCAAGAAATAATTATAGGATAATTAAGTCCCTTCAGTTAAGATTTCTACTTGAATAACTAGATATTTTATGCACTAGTTAGTTCGTTATTATGATTTTTAATTTAATTTTATATTAAAATATTAAAAATATCTTAAAGCTTTTTGGAAAAGTAGTAATTTTTGTTTGCAACATAATTTGATGATGATAACATCATTTTTTTAAAAATTTTTTTAATTTATTATTGAGTTATTTTTATATTACAAACTTTTTAAATATACATATTATATAAATATAAATATAATTTGCTTTAAGTAAATAATAAATATAATTTTCATTAAATAAACTAAAAATTACTGCATTCAAATAACTATATAAAAACTTATAAAAATTGATTAACCCATAAATATTTTAATATATTTATTTAATTTTTTAAATGAGTTTGAGCCAAAATTAAAACATACAATAATACTATTTTTGTTTTTATTTTTTATGAAACAGAAAAATCAATATTTGATTTGATTGAACATAAGGATATTAAAAATAAATTATGGTTTAATTTTGAAAAAATATCTGCTATTGGAAATTGCTTAACAGTCAAATGGTTATAAGAATACAAAAGGTTCATTTATATAGGCCTGCTCATTATGAAAATACAGACACTTCTTTATTTATGAGCATTCATATTTATAAAATGTGAAATTTCATTTTTAAATATTGATAGCAGAATGTTATAGCAACAAATATAATGTAAATTTACATAGTTACCTATACCATGGCATCATTTCAAAATGATGGAGATCCAAAAAAAATTCTATAATCAAATTTTTATTAAAATATATGAAATTAGAAACTTTTAATTGATCTACTTATGAATTATATTACAAAATACAATATATAAAATGATTTCAGTATTTTTGGGGATCATAAAACAAATATCTGAATTATGAATAAAACATACTGTGTATAAATTAAGTTTGTAACTTGAAGAGCACCTGTATGAAGAAACAAGCAAAGTATTGTTCAAGTATGAAAATTTTCAGATTCTCAAGGTGCTGAAGGGGCATAGCTCCTTTCAAACATATTAAAAAAATATTTAATAAGTCTTTTACAATTTATATTGTAAAAGGATGGAATTGTTGGATTGTTCTAATAAAGTAGGAATAAGAATGCAAATATAAAATATTCTTTTATTTTTAAATATCTGAAACTTTCTGAATCAATGGTTGTATATTGATGGAATGCCCATAAAATTATTAGATGGTTATTGAGAACAATTTATTGGAATGTAACAAAACAAATTTTAATTATTGAGGAATGGATTTAACATTTTGATGTTTATTTTCTCAATAGTATAAAAACAAGTCCATTTTGTTGTCACAATTCCAATTGCTATCACACTATTAATTTGTTAGAAAAATTACATTATTTTTCAAGATACTTTATGCAATTTTGTTCCCTTATTAATCACGTAATTTAAATAGTCATCAAATATTCTTCATTTACAAACACTTGTTTCATATTAAAGTATGACTCCATATATTATAAATTTCAGGCAGTATATTTTATATATATATAAATGTTGAACTTTTTTGATCCCTAAGATGATATTCTATTACACTCAAAAAAAGAATTATTATTCGTTTTTTTTATAATTATTTTAGATAATGTGTTTAATCAACTTCACTGTTTTATAAGTAAGTGCACAGTTAGGCTTATCGGTGCTTTTATTTTATTTTGTGCAGAATAAAGAAATATAAATCTGAGCCTTTATAAATTTTCAAGATTGAATCAGATAAATCATCAATATTTACTGATGCTCGCCGGTAAGCATACCGACATGTGAAGAATTCCGATTGCAATCAAAACTACAAATTGAGTATACCAATCCTAAATGCTTGAGACGAGATAGTTTATCAGATTTTGGAATAAATGATATGATTGAATTGAAGTGAGAAAAAATTCAAACTTATAGAAAAATTTCTCTTTAACATAAAAAATAACAATATAAAATGCAGCAAACAAGATAAATGTATTTATTTAGTAAATAAATACATTTCCAAAGATGGTAAATATTATTTACCATCTTTGAAAGAATCTTAACATTTGTTACCATAGAGTTACAAGTATCAGAACTTAACATTTTAATGATACAATACAGTAATTGATACTTCGCAGTGACAATGTTTGACAATTTATTGAATCACAACAGTGCGCCATAGTTATTCTCTTACTATTATGTCATCCTTTACATCGCGAACTGCTGTCATATTCCTATCATGAAAGGGCTCCCTGTTTGAAAGCGAAGTTATGGACTTCGGATTGGGGATACTCAACTAGTATTAATAAAACTAAACTGTAATCATTCCAAAATTACTAATATAAAAAAGTGGCGATTTATTACATATTACAATGTAATGTGTAATTAAATCTACACTGTACTTTCCGATGAATAGAGCACAATATTTAGTTTTTAATAAACATCTGTTCTTTTGATTACATTGGCTGCGTTCAACAGACTCAACTGTTGTAGAACAGTTGAGAGATTTTCTGCTGAACGCGTCTTCAAGATAACGCTACCAAATCCGAATTGTTTAAATGTTGATATTGGTAAGCAAAACCCAAACAATTTATCGTATTTTGCAATGAGAGAGATTGTTTCTGAGCACTTCTTCCTGGAAGTCCAAATTCAAATAAAATTAAGATTTAATTATTAAAAATAATAATTTACTATAAGAAAGAAGATTGATTATTTGACTTCCTGAAAGCTTTTCATTCACAATTTATGAATCTTATTTTTAATTAATAAATACAAGATATATATTAGAGATCATAAGTAACAAATCTGCAACATATTAAATCTTTATCAAAAATTCCATAAATACATGTTGAATTCACTGCTATAAATGCAGTTTTCAAAGTTATTACTAAATATTTATAATATTAACTAGCAATCCCATACCCGACATTGCCAGGCAATCTTTTGTATTTTGTAAAGGTTTAGATGTAACTATGAATTTTATAAATTTTTCATCTGTTAATCATTGAGTTATAATTTAAGTTTGTATTTTCAAAAAATAATAGCTAATATTTAAATATAGAGAGAATAATAAAAAATATACATTAATATTAAGAAAGTAGTGAAAATGTAACTATAGGTACAGTGAAATTTACAATGAATGTATAGTGAAATTTAATTTCAACATATATTATATATATATACACACATACATACATGTACACACATAGGGCCACCAAGAGAAATTTTCAGGTCCATGACAAGTCTGTGGTCCGGGCCCCACTTAAAAAAGTGTGTCACTTTGGTTTAATAAAAAAAGTCAAATAAAACATTAAACATTTATTTAAAAAAAGTGTACAATAAATTCAAACTTTGATATATTACATATCATACAAAATAAAAAAAATTAAATAAAAAGAGAATTTTAAAATTTTTTCATTGAAGGTTTCTAAATTTTGTGGCCTCATCTGAGATGAGGTCATACAAAATAAAAAAAATTAAATAAAAAAAGAATTTTAAAATTTTTTCATTGAAGGTTTCTAAATTTTGTGGCCTCATCTGAGATGAGGCCAAAAATTTTAAAAACCTTCGATGACCTTCATCTGTCAAAATATTATTATACCATATATAAAATAGTTTATTTTGGCACGACTGCTTTGAGTGGTAAACTGCGCTGATGTGGCAGCCTGTGAACTATCACACACACGTTACGTGACTCGTTGGGGCTTGACAATCGGGCCCTTTTCAATGCCAGGCCCGTGACAAAAGTCTTGGATGTCTCACCCTCTCTCGGCAGCCCTGTAAATACATATACGTACACAGTTTATATAATTCAATATATTTTTTTAAATTAATAAAAATACACTATAAGAATGTAAAAATGTAACTATTATATATGATGGTCGGGCCCTTTTCAATACCAGGCCCGTGACAAAAGTCTTGGATGTCTCACCCTCTCTTGGCGGCCCTGTAAATACATATACATACACAGTTTATATAATTCAATATATTTTTTAAATTAATAAAAATACACTATAAGAATGTAAAAATGTAACTATTATATATGATATGATAGAATTATATAAAAGTGCTGTTAATTACCATAGATACAAAAAATATTCTTTTAGATTATAAAATTTTATGTTCAATTTAGAATTGTGTGTTCTAGTAACATTATGTAAATCAAGAGGTACAGCAATGACTAAGCTATGTACAGTAAACACTGACTGACTCCTTATTACAAGTCATTACAGCCAAAATTCAACTCACTTTGATTTTAAGTTAAATATTATTAACCTGACAAGTACATTTGAGAAAAGTATTCAATAGGACACTGCAAAATTTGAAGCTACAAATCCAATTAATAAAAAAATTGAGCAGTTTAAAAATTGATAAAAAAAAAATCATTTTTCTTCTATTCCTCCACCTTTTTGTTGTTCTCTGCAGACACTTCTTTATAAATTACATTGTTCAATCAATATTGATGAAATTTGGGATATAGCTATTTCTTTAAGTACTTGAGGTCCTCTGAAAATTTCAGCACAATCAGGTCAAAATAAGTGGGAAATGGGGGTCTGTTTCCATAAACACCTCTATATTGTATTGTTTAACTGATTTTGACCGAATCTGAAATATAGGCATATCGTAGCTCAATTAAAATCTAAAAATTTTGATCCAATTGGGCTAAAATTAAAAGGTGTCAAAAGAGAATGGTTCTCTTTTCTAGAGGTGTTTCTATAAATCACATCAATCAACTGATTTTGAACAAATCTGGTATGTAAATTTTACTTATATTATTTAAGACACTGAAAAATGCAGCCCCCAGTAGGGCCAAAATGATGGAAGTAGATTTTTCATCATTTTCGTCAACTTATAAGAAAAAAATTCATTTTTTTTATAAGTTGCTATTTTGTTTGAGTTGTTATAGAGTTTGTAATTCAAAATTTACTATTATATATATTAAACACACTTGTATACACTGTTTTGTATAATGTGTGTTATTGATTAATTATTCCAATTATAAAGTGAAGATTTATAGTAGAAGCCAGAGTTGCAGAGTCGGATGGCAAATGATCCAACTCCGACTTCACCTTTTAAAAAAAAACCCGACTCTGACTCCACCCAAAAACCTCCAGTTTTGCAACTTAGGATTGCAGAATTGGATGGCAAATGATCCAATTCAGACTCCACCTTTTAAAAAAAATCCGACTCCAACTCCGATTCCCTAAAATTTGTAAGGTCCGACTCCGATTCTGACTCCCGACTCCAGGCAGTTTTAAAATTCCGATTCTGACTCTGACTGCACCCAAAAACCTCCGACTCTGTAACCCTGATAGAAGCTCTGCCATCTTGAAATACTATATAGTATATAATATATTAGCATAATTTTATAAAACATTTGTTGTTAGATGATTTCATTATCATAATTTTTTAAATTTTCATATAGATTCAAAAATTTCAAAATAAAATGGCATATTTGTATATACAAAATTTAATAATTTGGAAATTCATAACTAGAGGATTATTTCTATTTCAAATTTGGTCAAATTGTATTCATATATTTGTGAATGTAAAGCTTTAACAAAGAGTGATTATCAAAAATAATTACTACATTAAAGTGCTTTTGGGTAATAGGTTAAACATTGTTCTCTCTAATTGTATAATACAATAAATAAGAAATACAGATTTTTTTTCTGTTTTTTTTTCCTAGATTGTTGATATCTTTTGAAATAATAAAAATGCATGTTATCTGAAACTTGGTACTTGCTCTCATGTTATTTCATTATCTTTTAGGATTGCACATTTAATTATATAGAATATAAATATTCTATATGAAATACTTAAACTGATTAAATATTTACAGCTACAGCAAGGGTAAACTCCAGGAACCTTCCATATAGCATTGAATATCGTTCTCAAACATTACATGATGCCAATGGTACCCTTTATCAACGACCAATGACACCGCGTAAAGTGAAACAAAGATCTACCAGATCTAAACGGGGCAGTTCTAGGCAAAGATATTATCAAAATCCAGTTACTAAACTAATGGACAGCAAATTAGATACTTCAAGTCATGACAGCTATAGTACTGCTGATCTTTATAGGGGACAAACTAATCCATTATATTGCAGCTCTAAACCAGATTTACAACCAGGAATCAGGCCAAACTCAGTTCTTTATTTTAATGGAAGACCAAGTCCAATTTATATGAATGATTCAGATACAGTAATATGACAATAAAATTTTATTGTTTTGGGGAGGGACAAAAATTTTTTAACATTTTTTAGGCTAAAGATGTGAAGGAATGATTCCCAAGTTATTTATATTCCAGATAAACAAGCATTTTTGACAAGGGAACAGTCATTCATCATGTTTCATTGCAGTATTGTTAACCATGACTCATCAAAACACTTTTTGATCATATAAGTATTTTGAAAACATTCACATTTATAAACACATTAATTCACATATCACAGATATTCATATCCAGTGATATATTTTACACACACATTGTGTTCAAACCAATAATCAAGTGTGCCATGATGAAATTTTTATATTTGTATTTTCAGTTTTTTTTTTTATTATTATTTTTTAGGATTATTTAATTTTTATTATTTTATCTATGAAAAGAATATTCAGGATCATATTTTAAAATAGCCTTTGACAGCTATGCAAGAATATTTACCGGGTAATAAATTTTTATACACTAAAACAAATCAACATAATCTTGTTATTAAGAATCGACTTTGCATTATTCCTTACCATTCTCTTAGGCACAAATTTTAATTTTGCAAGTGCTAAACTGCCACTTATGGTAAGGCGACATAAGAAAACATTTTACATTAATCTGGCATTTGCCAATTTATAAAAACATTTTAGAATTTTATGTGGTATTATAAGATATTAAGAGAAAAAGTTATAATAATGTTGTTAATACTTTGTATATCTCTGCTCAGAATTCTGTTGTGAAAAACTTTTTAAATATAAATATAATTTTATTTAAGGTCTGACACATTTCCTTAACATGCAAAATTGTCAAATTATGTATTATTGTATTTCAACAAGATATTTATAATAAAATTTGTCTATATGAATTGCTAGAAAAGAAGTTTAAGTATTGTGTTATTTTATTGAATTGTAATTGGATAACACTCTCATGCTATAAAAATATTAAGACTACGAAATGAATATTCGTGCAGCTTTTTTTTTTTTTAAGACATAATATTTGCATAATTAAATATTTGCATATTTTATCCTCAATATTAAACTTTAATTAATGTGTGTTTATTTTGTATTTAATAAAATTTGCATTACTTTTTTTATTTTAAGGTTGTTTTAAAACAGTTGAATTTCTCAAATTTCAAGTAAAGAAATTTTACAGTTTTCTTTTTCTATTCCAGAAAATGAAAATTTTTCTATCAAATTTATTATTAAAATAATTTCCCTTGCATATTAATAACATTTTTAATGCTTGAAGTATAAAATTTATTTTAGTAAGTATAGCTTGAAATATATTAATTTTTACTCATAAAACATTTAAATTAACACTTTTAAAATAGTTTGAAATAATATAGAATAATAATAATAATAATAATAACAATAATACAAGAAAAACATTGTAATATTAAGCCCAAAAAATTAAACAAATAATCTTTACTGTTCTTTCTTTTCTATTTATTAATCATTAATCATAGAATTACCTTAAATGCATAAATTTCATCTAAGGTAATTCTATTTAATAAATAGAAAAGAAAGAACAGTAATCATTAATCATAGAATTACCTTAAATGCATAAATTTCATCTAAGGTAATTCTATTTATATTGTACACAAATTGAAATATTATATTTTGTTCTATTGAATATGTTAAAATTTATAAAATTATATTTCATGATTCTTACATTAAAATTTTTAACAACAATGTTTAACAAGCTTATTTTGAATTATGAATAATTCAGAATAAGTATTTTAACTTTTATGGCCGAAATTCATTAATTGTAATTAAACTTGACTAAATAAACATTCAGAAAAGTGACATTATAGAGGCAATTAAATATATGAATGTAAGAGAAATATCTATACAGCAATAAAATTTGTCTTTGACTATATGTATACAGGAAAATCTGTGCTGGTGGCCACCTTAATATTTGCCCAAGCCTATTGCAGGATTTTTAAACTGTGTAAAATGGCCATCTGTGTTTTGTGGCCATGGCCAGTGATATTTAATTTCAGCAACTTGTATACAACATCTACTAGGTTGCCAGTAAATCGTGTTTTGATCAGAAATGCCAGATGGGCTCGAGATATTCTATCAGCTGAGCATCCTAAAGTGAAAAAATCCCAAAAACAGACATTAATTAGTGATTTCTTTCCTTAGATTTAATTCCATGGCCAGTGATATTTAATTTCAGCAAGTTGTATACAACATCTACTAGGTTGCCAGTAAATAGTGTTTTGATCAGAAATGCCAGATGGGCTCGAGATATTCTATCAGCTGAGCATCCTAAAGTGAAAAAATCCCAAAAACAGACATTAATTAGTGATTTCTTTCCTTAGATTTAATTAACTATGTGGAACTGTGTCATAAACTTTGATGTTTAATAAAGAAATTTGTAGCTAACTGTGTCTGGTGGCCACAATCTCAGCCAAACCTGTGCTAGATGATAGCCACAGGCACATGTTTTCCTGTAGTTCATTTTAATTCTTATATGAGAGGATGCTGAAAGTTCTTACTCTTGTCATGACTCTGATATGCTAGGGATCTGAAATTTGGTCCTCCAACTCTTCCTCCTCTATATATCCACCCCTTAAGATCAAACACTTCTCGCACCCGTGGAAGAGTTGTTTAATTTCATCTTTATAGAAGTCTGCAGATTTAGAGGCAAACCAATTCTCCACAGCATTAATGACCACCTCATCATTTAATATCAATTAGAGTGTGATCCCAAAACACATTCAGTCCATTTTGGTCATTTTTTTATTTGAAGCAAATAGATGACTTCAATAGGAGTATGTATCTTATTAAAGGCCGGTTTGTTCCCAAAACCATGCCAATCGATGTGTATGGGACACTTGAGTCCCGCTTTGCTTTTGAAAACTTGCTCAGTCCAGAGAGCAGTAATGATGAAAACTCACTCAGTCCTTTGCGCATGAGCAGAGCATTTTCCTAATCCTGCCAGCAGGGCAGTAAAAAAATAAACTGCTATTACTGTTGGCAATAAATTTGTTGTGGAAATTTTTATCGTGTTTATTAAAGGTAAAATTGTTATATTGGTTATTAATGTTCATGTTAGAAGCTCTTGAAATGAAATCGCAACATTAAAAGTTATTTTTCTGAATTTTAGTAGTTCCTAATTTGGAATGATTAATATACTATTTTTGGGTCCTTTTCCATGAGTACAATATACTCATGGGGAAGTTCAAACATTTACTTTTCACTACAGTATTTTAATACTTAAATGAAAATAAATTTAGTTTTTCTTTTAATAAAGAATGAGTGTACTTGAAAACACGTTCAGTCCTTGGACTTAGCAAGTTTCCATTAACACCAGTCATATTTAGTCATTGTATATTTAAAAACTAATGATGACTGATTTCAAGATTTCTACTGAGAAGTGCATGTATATGAATTAGAAACAGATTTCTGGAATTAGTAATCATTCACATATGAAATACTTTCTCAATTCATATTTTGCTTCTCCCGAAAATTAACAAAAACGGACTGAACACATTTTGGGATCACACACTACAATTGATAACTTATATTGGGATCACATACTACAATTGATAACTAATATTTATCAAGTGGCATTTAAAAATCGACATTGTTTAAATGGTTATTCATTTCACTTAAATATAAACTATTTTATTTAAAGTAAAGAATGATTTGAAAGTAGTTCCTAGTGAGACAGTTCGACTGGATAATTGCCTACCAAATTGTAGAGAAAAGGAATGATGTTAATTTAAAATGAAAATTGTGTTGAAACTACGTGCACAAATTTCCTCTTAAATAGATAGTTGCAAATAGCTGCATGCAAATTAAGTGCATAGTAATGTTACAAATAGTTATTGATTGACATTCTATACATGATTTCAAAAAGGAAAATTATAATAAATTTTGATATCTCATCAATGTGGGCACACGTCAATTTTAATATAAAATTTATCACCTGGCTTATATCAGTTTCAATAAAATACTGTAGACTTGTACGTAAAATTAATACAATAATTTAAAGACAACTATCAGCAGTATGGCAGGAAATATTTTCTGCCATAGTACTGATAGTTGTCTTTAAATTATTTTGGCAGTGTACTAGAGTAGAATTACTTATTCAATAATTGTTAGTCTATTTTCAGAAGGATAAGGAGGCTTATAAGATCATCAGGTCTGTCTGCCAAGTCATCCACTAATAAATTATGAATTAATTAGATTACTATAATTTAGTTATATTACTTTCATTAAAACAAGTCAAAATATTAAGGGTTTTTAGTAGCAAATTATTCGTCTTATTTTCAAAAAATAATGATCGTTGGTTAGGAATACTTGTTATTGGCTGAAATATAAGCTGCGCCTTTCTTCCTCTACCGAAAGTAGGTCAGTTATGGCCAGTGCCGGATTTACGTCGATTGCACCGATTGAACCCAATCGGGCCCCGCGCTTGTTTGTCAAAGTTTATGTAATTAAATAATGTATTAAGAAAAAATATTTTAAAATATATGTGTCGTTTTTCAATTTTCGCGGAACGTATAAATGGTACGATATAATAAAGGAAGTTACGGAAGATTACAATTACCGAAAACGTCCACACATTCAATTACTTTTTTTACATTGACCTTATTACAATATTTTGGATACAAGTTTGTACAGGGTAGTTATAAATTAATTGATATTAATCACATCTCTCTGGAGCGGGTTCTAATCAATACGTTATATTGAAACCTAATATATGCTAAATAGGCCACGGGGTTGCTATTTCCGATGAAAAATAAAATTGTTGAAATTTTCACATCAAGGATGTCATCCACTAATAAATTATGAATTAATTAGATTTTCGTGAAATTTTATGATGATCTGCCACTAAAATTCACCGCTTCGTTTAATCCTATAGAATGGTATTTGATTTTCATCAAAATTTTATATCATTGATAATAGATGGCAGCTGTGTAGGCGTAACACTTAGCGCCATCTATTGTCAATAATATAAAATAAAATTTTGATAAAAATCAATTACCAAAATTTTTAATTACCAAATTATTTAATGGATTTTTATGTCATTCAACATAAGGTTTATGCCATGGAATATGATTTTCGATGACATCATTTAATTTCTTAACTTTTGAATGAATAAAAGATACCTTCGGAAAATAGATGATTTTAATTCTTTCCAGTATTGCTGGTTGATATAATTTATTTATTGTAAACATTTAAATTATTTATCACTAAGAAAAATTTATTTTTCTAAGATTAGCAACAAGACGTAATTATTTTTAAATATTAAAAACAACCAATAATAGTGTTTAATTATAAATTTTGAGTGGAACGAGGAAAAATAAACTTATTTTATATAAAATTTGGCAAAACTTACATTTATCAGTAAAATTATGTGAATGAAAACAATATGAATTTGTGAAACAAAACTATGTTCGGTTTTTGTTTTGCTAATGAAAATCTAGTTGTTTAATGAAAAAATATCAGCTTATCCAAAAAAAAAATTTTTTCCTATTGAACAGATCGTTGAATTACTATTTGTTAATTTAATAGGAAGAATATTAATATTGAAATTCTTCAGTGTTAATGGTGAAGTAAATAATTTTTTTAATTTATCCATGTTTCTGACTAGGACAAATACTCTGTCCAGCTTAGCCGCGACCATCGACGCAAGTACGCGTGCGCTAACTGAAATCCAACTTAGCCGCGACCATCGACGCAAGTACGCGTGCGCTAACTGAACGAGTCCAGTGACAAAATAGCGATGACAGCTTCGCACATGGATGTTTTCAAACGCAAGATAACTGAAGTCAAGTATGCATGCGCTAACTGAACAAGTCCAATGACAAAATAGGAATGACAGCTTCACACATGGATGTTTTCAAATGCAAGATAACTGAAGTTACTTTGCACATGGATGTTTTCAAACGCAAGATAACTGAAGTTGAATGGACTTATTGTAATGTTGAATGCTAAATGATTAGTTTTGACGTTGGAAATAATATATTTAATGCACATAGATGTTTTCAAACGCAAGATAACTGAAGTTGAATGGAAGTTCACACATGGATGTTTTCAAACGCAAGATAACTGAAGTTGAATGGAAGTTGCATATGGATGCTTTCAAATGCAAGATAACTGAAGTTGAATGGAAGTTTATTTTGTCAAGGTTTAATGCTAAATGATGTTGGAAATAGTATATTTAACAGAATGATAAATGATTAGTTTCGATGTTGGAAATAGTATATTTAACAGAACTTCTAAATGATTAGTTTCGACGTTGGAAATAATATATTTAACAGAACTTAATAATATAATTCACCCGTCATTATATACCTACTGCGACTCTCCCTTTCGCGTTTGGACTCATCCACCTTAACTAGGCGCGGTTTCGTGACGGACAATACTATCAATTGAGAAATTTTTTTTACCGGCTTGCGATATATGAAACAATTAAGTCAGCAACTATCTTTTTCTCAGAGGATGATAAAATTTATTTGAAGATGGATTCGACATCGAATGGAGCACTGTTAACAAACATTGCCTACAAGAAGAACACTCATTAAAAAGGTAACGTCTTTCTGTTAATGCAGGGATTCTTAACCTTTTGATGACTCCAGTATCTCAATGGATTGTCCAATATGGCCCATACCCCTTTCACTTGAGTTCCATTCATGTACTACCTACTAACCTTAATAACCTACTAACTTTAATTTTGAGGAACAGACTATACTGTATTATCGTACACAGAGCCGGCGCTAGGCTGAGATAACAATACTTCGAAATAGCGCCTATTTTGTAGTGACGCTCACCTGCAATGCAGGTCCACTTCCGCCGGCCCTGATCGTACAGGTACATAATACGACTGCTAATTAGTAAAGTCTATCAGTAATTGCTAATTGATATCACTTTCTATCGATAAACCCTCTAAATCTGGCGTCATTAAAATTCTTCGGACAATAGCATGCCAGATCTAAAACCAAATTTCGGGAATCGGCTAACATGGAAGTCAAAATGTTTAGAAAATTGCGATTGATAACTGTTAAAAGAAACTCCCATAAAACAGTGAAGAACTGTATTAAAGCGCGTGGTAAAGCTGTGGCTTACTACCCTGGAGGATCCGGGTTCAAATCCGAGTCCCACACCTTTAGTTTTTCAGGAGGGATCCGGGTCCGGCTCGTTGAACCCCATCCTTCAACCAGATAAGATTCAAAAATATATTTTTATATAAAAGAAACGATAGTCGTCATATATGATGATAAATTTTTGTATATTCGATTAAAAAATCGATATTTATCCGCAAATTTGTCATTAACATTCTTCCGACAATCCGTATGACCCCTCCGCCGGGATGGGCAGCACGTGGAAGGGCTATGATCTCACCGACACTTGTCGCCATTTTCCACTCAAAGTACCATCTGTTACAAAAAACTTCCCACTAACCACTGCTTGAGTACATACGTACTATGATAAATGTACCTGCAGCAAATGTGACTTTTATGTAAAAAAAAGCTCTCAAATATGGTGAGTTCCAAAGGTCTGCATACAAATTAATGATTGAGAGGTGAATCTCTGTAATCATTCTCAAAATTCAACCCATCCATCAATGCAGAGCTCAACACTATAGTCTGTTCAGCCTAACCTTGTGCATGACCTTGGATTCAATCCGCACAAAGTAGTTTGACGTAGCCAACACGTACTACAACACGTAGTCGAATTTCCCAGCGTTCGCTATTTAAGTAAAACAAAAAATTTCTGAAATTTCAAAAGCGATTTTCTCGAAAACGCTAGAGTAGTGGCCCCCAATATAGGGGTGATTTTTCATCTACTGTTTATGCTCTTTAAGATGACAAAATATCGGCAAAATCCCAGACACATCGGGTGCGATGTTCCCTTGTCAGTATATGCAATATAAAACTCATCCCTATCTAATGAGTGGTTCTTCAAAGGAATCTCATAGACTCCGCTCCTGTTCTTATCCTCATAATGATCCTTGTCATTCCTAATCAAACCAAAAACAGTCAGGTTCTTTTTGAAACTTAAAGTACAATTGGTTAGCCCACCAATGTTTTTGGCAAACTTCTCTACACAAAGGCTTGGTCAACACTCCTGAAGGTATCTGATTTAATTGTCTTTGTCTCCTCCTCCAACTTCTATACAACTCCTCTCTACCTTGTCAAGTAACCTCTTTAGAAAGTTTTGCCATATCCATGTTCTAGGCTAATTTCCATAACCGTACTAACCTTCTTCATTTGGTCCATAAATCCAGAATAGTGAGTGTATACCCTTCTAAAGAGGGCCAAAAAAGCAGCTCTCTTGTGGGAAAGCCTATCCTCTAAAATCATAGGTATGTATAATGGAGTGCTACTAGGTTTTCTATACACTGTAGTCCTATAGTCACCACCCCTAATAGCGATCTTTAAGTTGAGGAAGTATACATCAGTTCTACTCTCCTGTTCTTTCTTAACCATAAGTTCCAAACTACTATTGAAGCAACCATTTCCTCCACCTTACATTCATTCTCCCATATGATTAAGATATCATCTACATATCTCAGATATAATTTTAAAAATGGGTTAAAAGCTGGATAGCAATCTACTCTGAGTTGGTTGTTGTCTAATTACCAACTCAGCCAATATACCTGCCATTGGACTACCAATTGGAATTCCCCTGACGTGTCTGTAAAACTTTTGATCAAATCTAAAATAGGAATTATGACAGACTAGGTCGCAGAGTTCTCTTAGACATTCAACCAGTCCATCATGTTGTTCCACCTCCTGTATAGTAGATGATAAAGCTCGATACAAGCTGGTTCAATCTTAATGGAAGGATAGAGAGATTCAAAGTCAAAAGTCATAAGTGTTTCTTCCAAGAACAGGCCTTTCTCCAAAAGCTTATCAAGAAGCTCCTCTGTTGAGTTAATTGAGTACTCATAGCCCTTTAATCTCAGTCTACACCACTTCGCTAGTTTTTTCTCAATCAAGTACAGAGGGGATCTAAACTTCTCAACAATTGGCCTAATTTTTATTGGCTGCTTATGAATTTTAGCATAACCAAACAGTCATGGGCATGCAGGTGCTGTCACATTTGAGTTCCTTAAGAACGTTGGTAATGCTTTTCACTTCAGAAGCCTATCCATTTGGCAACAAATCTTATTAGTGGGGTCACTTTTCAATTCCTCCGAATATGTCTCTTTAATATAATCTTTCAAAAATTTTTGATATGTTTCGCTCTTCATAAATACCAAGCTGCGACTTTTATTTGCTCTCATACAGTTCATGTTGTTTTCTTCCCGCCACTTAATAGTACGCCTAGTAGCACATCTTATCCTATCTGTCTCCTACTATTACTAGCTATTACTTTCTCACTGCCCCACAGAATTCTTTCAACTTGGGAAATTGATTTACCCTAGTCACAGTTTCTATGAAAAGTATAGCTTGGTCTTTCAGAGGTCGCCTTCAGCACAAAGTCAGGAAGAGTCAGGAGGTGCTAAGGAGAACGTTTCAGGATGTGGTCCTGCCCTTTAAATTTTGTATGTTTGTTTATTTTGTGAAATAATCCCCTGTTCTTGTGTAACAGGGTGAATTCTGTAGTAACAGCTGAGGAAGATGCCAAGTGCATTGAAAACGTTTCTAATTAAAGGTTTTGACTGCTAAAGGACTTTGCATTTTACTTTTAGTATGTAAAACTGCATAATTTCAAAAATACATAAATTGAAACTGCATAAGTAGAGGACTGATTATAATTCAATAGAAACAAATGATAACTACATCAGCCTTCAATTCTTTAAATAACTGGTTTTTTTAGAATATATCCTGAAATATCTGCAAGAAATCATAAATAATACAGTAATTCATTTTACAAATAAAGCATTCCACAAAATTTTCTGACTGAATATTTAATATTTCAGAAAAAATTGAAAATGATCCACATTTATCAATATATAGTTCATGAACTAATAGGAAGTCAGACTCAAAAATTTCTGCAGCCAATATAACATTCCCAAGCAGTAATTATTTGTTTCCTTATACTCTATTAATTAAATAATCTTAAGCAGTCAAATTATCCCTAGCATATTATTTTAGAATTAAACTGTACTTTTAATAATAATTCTTAATTTATGCTACAATGTTACCATCTATTATTTAATAATTGAACTTTAATTTTTAACTAAATTTCCAAAATAAAAGTCATGTCTTGACACAGTGAATTTTTTATTTTGGAAATTTAATAAAAAATTAATATTTGATTATTAAATAATAGATGACTCTTAGCTTAAATTTAAATAATTAATTATTAATAAACATAAAAATAAGGAGATGTAAATAGTAATATTAAAATATAATTTTAGGCCTTTTTTTTGGACAGCCTTTCTCTTGTACATCTTTACTTCGCAACGAATAACAAGTACAAAATTAAAACCCCATAATACAATCAATAAAGTTAAAATAAATCTACGCAGTTAACCATGGAATTAAAATGCATTTTGGCATTGCGCCCTCTTCAGTTACAACCATTCGTTAACTCATAGCATAAAGTGACATCATAGCATAAATTAAGAATAATTATTAAAAATTCAGTTTAATTTTAAAATAATGCATTAGAGGTAAATTTGGCTACTTTATATTATTTGATTAGTATCCCCTAGTTGGGTTGATTTGCTCTATTAGTTAAATTTCTAAGTAAACTAGCTAAAATTTTAATTATTTATTATAACTACACATAATTTTAATACTTTTTCATTATACAATTGGATTAGTTGCATATAAATGCTTTGGCAGTCACTCAGATCTCAGATTAAATACAGATCCCCTTGTTTTAGAAAATTTTCTTGAAATGTCCAGCCCAAGTACTTCCTATTATAAAGTTCTGTTGATTCTGTCACAGATATGAACAGTTTATTGTTAGGTCTGGAATGGATTCCATTACCTGTATTTTTATTCTGATAATAGAAAGTGACATTAAAAAAATTATTTTTTTGTTTTAAATTTGAGCATTCAAATACAACTTACATAATTTCACTTTTATTTTTATCTAGTATTTTTTTTATTTTTATATATATAAAGCATTGGCAAGCACAAGATGTATATTTTTCTTCATTTTAAGAAATAAACAACTTTTATTCAGTATTACTTTTTAAAAATAAAATACAACAAGAAGCTTATTTTCCAAACTAAAATAATTTTTATTAAAGTACTTTTGGATAGTACTTTAATAAAAGTATTTTACTTTTGATGGGTAGACCATCATCAGTAAATTACAGATTGAAGAAACAAGTGGAAAAATCTTCCCAATACACAACAACCCCTATTTATCCCTGTAGGAAATCTATTCTGAGTTATGTTGAGTTTGAATTATAACTGAAATTTTTGAATGCATTTCTATTGTTGAGATTATTCATAATATAGTATTATTTAAAACTATGGATTATGAATGATTATCATTTCTAATTTCTTTATTTCAATAACCAAACATCAGCTGAATAACTCTAGCATTACAAATTAATTTAGAAATAACTAAAATTATTGATTAAATTAATTTTTTGGCAATGTACTCCATATATTAACTAATAACTAAGCTATAAATTTTAATACTTATCTGAAAATGAAATTTGTACCAACCCAGATTTGAACCAGGGATCTTTAGGATAATGCACTAGCATTGTTCTAGCTGGACTATGGGAAACCAGTTTAGGATTTCTTCTTTAGGCTAGCTTATAGAATATAGGAATTTCTTTTAGGATAGCTTATAAAATTAAAATTTAAGCAAACACATATATTGGACAGACCAACAGGCTATATTCCTGATCACGCTAACTTTGTTAAGTCTGCCACAAGCCTTCTATGGCAAAGCCAGGCAGATTATAGACTGGTTCAGTCAAATAATATATATATATGAAAGAAACAAATTTACTAAGGATTAATGATCAAAGTGTAAATACAAGTTCAGAAGATAAAAACAAACTTATGCAATTTTCAAGCAATATAGTTATCATAGAAAAAAGGCAAATCTAAAAAAAATAATATACAAATTGAATAAATTTAAATAAAAATTACTTTAACTCTATTAAAAAAAATTCATCTTGACTCAAACCTGTTATTTGCATAATAATCAGCTATGTTGCCAATGCTATTATTTTATCATTGAAATTTCTAGTGGAATTATGGTAATTAAAGAAAAATTTTTTGGATTTAAAATTTTGAAAATTGCAAAATTTAAAAATTTATTAAAAAAAATTAATTGAGAGTCTGTTCCTAAAATTTTGTCAGATGAATCAATACATGGAATGCTACCATCCTGCAAAATTTCATCCAAATCAGTATTTCATAGTCAATCAGATTCCCTTATCAATATAAAATCATTTTTTGAAATGAGAATTTGGTATATAAATTCTTATTCTATAGATTTCTAATTATCCTTTAAATTTTAATTGTAAAAATGTATTGTATATTTTTTATGAGCTTCTGTTTGTTTTGCACCTGCACAATTTTCTTTTCACAGGTTTTGTGTTTGGATAATGTTTTGAGAATAATCTGTATCTATTATTTCTTGCAATACACTGTCTACTACAGCATTATATAAAGTTCTTCTAATTCTAATGTATGCATTCATTTTTATAACAATTCTGTACTAAGTTATATTTATGAAATATTATAAATTTTATTAATTTTTTATTAACAATTAATATTTTATGAATTATAATATATTATTTTTTGAAATTTAATTAGTTTTTAAGCAGGAATGAATTGAAACAAAACTGAAATGAAAAATAAAAATTAAATAATAATTTATTTTCATATAATCAAAATTGGAACAACATTTTATATTTATTGCCTTTATTGTATTTCAGTTTTGTTTCTATTTCATTCACATTATTTATACATACAGTGATATCTCGGATCACGAACGTCTCGGTTCATGAACAAATCGGTCTACGAACATAATTTGTGAAAAAATTTTGCTTCGCTTTACGAAGGATGCTTCGTCACGAATACACGTACGAGTACATGGAGCGCACAAAACCCTGTGCACAGCCTCGCCCCCAGCAACAATCAAGTTCGCCCAGCTCACATGTTGGATAGTGTCTCATTGTCAGTGTGCTCCGCTGTCTGTCTCGATCCTTTTAATGACAGAAAAAACCGTTTCTGAATCAGCATTTGAATGGGGGTAGTGTCAATACTAATATAGCAATCTTACTGAGATTTTTTAATTGTAGATTTCCAGATGGCTTCAATTGTTTTGAAAATAAGAACCATATCAAATCCATCTTTAGTACATCTATAGTTCCAGAATCACATTTGATGCTCATTTCAATATCGTGCGGAAGTGTTATGATTATGATTTTATAGTCAGTAAATTCATCATATACTACCTGACATCAATATTAAACTAAATAAGTATAATGTTTACTAAATATTTTATCAAATTTATCGCCAATAACAAAAAAAAAACGAAACGGCCTAAAAGTGTGACATTTGACTGTCGGGGGCGGGACGGCAGAATTCTTCAAGAAATGCAGGACTGTCCCGCGAATCGCGTGACACTTGGAGGTGTATGCTCAATGAACCAGAGTTCGTTGGTCTTGTTCCGCGCAGCGCCACCCTAACCACAGGGCTAAATGGGCTATAGCCCCGGGGCGCCAGCCTTTTGGGGCGGCAATTTTGCTCGCACTCAGATCAGTTTGACGGCTGGAGACATATCACTTCAAAAAGTTGATACTACAATTGAATATATGCTTCTTTAGAAATTGTTAGATTAAACACTTCTTTAGAAAAATTTTTACAGTCAAAACGAAATACAGAATCATTTAACTTTTATAAATCGGAAGCTATAAAATTGTCCAATTGATGAGTACAAACGATTACGCAAAAGAAAAAAACAATATGACGAAAATACATCGGCGAAAGTTGATTTTGATGCCAATACCGAATTCCTCATAAATTCATATTATACCAGGCGTGTTTTTTAAGTAAGTACCGTTTTGATATGTAAAAAAAACAAGTAAAATTTTTGTAACAATTTTATTTTTACATGAAAGCCCACACTTTTATCTACTTTTCCACATAATTGCCACCAATATTAAGGCACTTATCACATCGAACAACAAGCTTTTGTATTCCGTCGTCATAGAAGTTTGCCGCCTGATTTGACAGCCACTGCGACACGGCCGTTTTGAGGCTATCGTCATCATCGTGGCGCTGACCTCCGAGATGCTTCTTCAGTTGCAGAAACACTTGGTAGTCACTGGGCGCTAGATCGGGGCTGTATGGAGGATGATCAAATTGTTCCCAGCCAAATGATGCGATGAGATCTTGAATTTGATTGGCCGTATGTGGATGGGCATTATCATGCAGCAAAACGATCCCTTTACTCAGCATGCCGCGCCTTTTGTTTTGAATTGCACGGCGCAGTTTTTTTAAGGTCCGGCAATATGTTTCGGAATTTATTGTGTCACCACGAGGCAAAAAATCAACAAGCAACACCCCTTTCCTGTCCCAAAACACGGTACACGATTT
>AYEL01086314.1:0-42669 GCA_000484575.1 Olivierus martensii
TTGAACTAATGCTTAATAAAATATATAGTAAATAAATTTGCAAGATAAGCTATTATTACACAATATGCTGTTATACTGTATAAAGTATTATAAGATTAGATCACAACAGTATATTTCCGCTCATTTATATGAGCGGGTAATTTCTAGTTAATTATTAATAGATTAACTAATGTTATCACCAATAATTTCATTATATAATTACATAATGGCATCATAAGGTTAAATTCGGCCTTAGGTACATTTCAGTTATTATACGGCCCGTTTCATCCTGAAAATTGTTAATCCGGTCCTCGGCAGAAAATAATTGCCCACCCCTGGTATAGATGGTTTCGCTTCGTCGTAGAATGTACTGTATTTCGCTCACTTTTCAATAACCAATGAGAGCGACTTACGGCAGCCAATGAGAGCAATTCAAACAGTGCTTCAGTGCGTTGCTTGGCTTCACCGAAGCCAAGCAATGCAGTGAAGCACTATGGAAAATACCCAAGTTATCCATCTATCCTTAAAATCTATGCTCAATACTAACTTCCGACGCTATCTTCGAGCATAATTACCACACTATATTATTATTATTAAACGATATTATTCCAGTATATTTTGTGTGTAACGTAAAATAAAAGAGCTACCGTTTCGGTCTTGGCATATTTTTAGTGAATTAAAGTATAAAAATACAGGAAAATATTTAGAAATACAATGCAAAATAAGGAGATGTTTTATCTTCTAGTAACGCCATACAGGATTATGGCCGGTAGAAATACTATTGGCAGTATTAGGTGGCCGGTGGTGGTTGACAGACGGCAATGGGATCAGTTCGGGACATCATCCAGTCGTATCCTCTAGTTCTATTTTGAAGTAGTAATTCTTTTCCCACTATTTGCCGAATTTTTAAATTATAGTCATTCAACCAAATGATCTGAAAGGCCGAAGATAGGCTGTTAGCGTCAAATAATAATAATAAAATATATTTTAAAAATTACCTGCGATTTATCTAACAAGTGATATTTTATTAAGTTGGGTTCGAAAGGAACCAAAGCTACCGGTTCGAACTTATAAAAGGTCTGGTTATTGAATCGGTACTGGAAGAGAACGGAAAGATGGCGTTAATGTTTTTCATGGGTGGTGATTAAATAAGGGATGGTTATACTTACGGGTGGATCGGCTTCGGTTACCATAACCACAGTTTCTAGACGAATGCCAAAGCTATCTTCTTGGTAATAGCCGGGTTCTAAGAGAAAAATAGCGGGAGTTGATGGGTAGGAAGAATTTGGTAGCGGTCATTAGATTGTAACTGGTACTAACCATCGGACACGAACATTCCCGGCTTCAGTTGGGAAGCCTTAGACTGTATTTTTGGATTTCGAATGAGAATCGGCCCTGCCACGAAACGTTTGCTGGTAAGAAGACCGTCAATCTAACAGTAATTATCCTATATTACCTTCGTGTACGTTGAGAAATAAACCGATTCCGTGGCCAGTCCCGTGAAGATATTCCAATCCCGCTCCGTACAAATGTCTCCTAGCCAATATATCGATATCGGTATCTGAAAATGCAAATTCCTTCATTCAGAACCAAATACTTATCTACTTAATTTTTTAATACGAAATTCTTAAAAGTAATCGATGGATACAAGTGTACTTCACCGCCCGAGACGATTTAGTACAGGGCTGCCCAACCCGTCGCTCGCCAGCTACCAGTCGATCTCGACAAGTTTTTTGGTCGATCGCGAGTCTCCGATCAAGGGTGAACTCGCCGCGTATCTAGAGATAAACTTCCACTTTACAATATGTAGTAAAGGCGGTCTGTGTTCTTATAGAAACAAGAAAAGTGAGGTTATCCCTAAGTGTTTTTCGTTCTTTGTGTCTTTTATCATTTATTAAGTAATAGCAAATCAGATCAAAAGGTAGAATATAATAATATATCAAAAACAATATAAGAAGATTATTTCGATGAGTTAAGCAAAATTTTGTTCACAAATGCGTTTGTTGTTCAAATGTATTTTCTTTTTTTATTATATTACTCAGGTCCGGACAACAGTATATCGTTGTTTGGCATTAAAAAGATTAAATTTATTAAAAAAGAAACTTTCCAATTTAATTTTTTTCTTTTTTAACCATAATTATGAGCGTAGAAAAGAAAATTAAACTTATCATTACTACCAGATGAATGGGAGAACATGATTTCTTTTTTCCATGGCTAATGACAAATGATCTTGTCTAATATGTAATTCAGTTGTTGCTATTCCAAAAAAGCAAATATCGAAAGATATTTTCAAACACTGTTCTCCAATTATGGAAACTAATATCCGAAAGACTCCGAAATAATCGGAGCAAAAATTATAGATTTTAAATCGAACTTACATTCACAACAAAATATGTTGGTAAAAATTTTAAGATTATCTCTTTTGTCATATAATACATATTTTGAATCAATGGCAAAATCTACACAATGTCAAATATCGCATTAAAATTTTTGTTTATGTACTCATGCATTCGTAGTTATTTTCATAGTTTCATGTTGTGAAGAATTGTTTATTTGGTGTTTTTGTACTTTATTCCTTGGATATCGGTAGATCGCTATATCGCTCCAGTGAAAAAAGTAGCTGACGGTCTACTTTGTTGTTTTAACTGATCCAAATATGATATGAAAGTTTGTGGGAAAAATCAAGTTGAACTAAAAATATAACAATAACTTTCAAAAATTACTGTATTTATCCTAAATTATTGAAAATAATACAAGATTTAAGCACTTTATGCTCTGAATATGAAAATTCCGAGTAAAGAATTTTTAATAACTAACTGCATAAAGTGCTTAAATCTTGCATTATTTTAAATAAAAATATAACTGGAACAAAACTAAAAAAAATAAAAACTGAAATAAAAAATTATAATGAAACCATTAATTAGAATGAAATTTATTCCAGTTCCACTCTGAGTTTTAAATCATGTATCACTAAACTGTGATTGTTATAATGACAGTCACAGTTTATTGCCTAGTTACTTTCTATGTGCATTAATGCACTATTTATTTATTTTTTATTAAATCACATTATAACAGAATTCTGTCATAATATGATTTAATAATTCTATCAGAATCTCTTGTTATATATGACATGAAGTCATATATAACAAGAGATTTGCAATAAATAAAATATTTATTGCATATGCCAATAAATATATTTAATAACATTCATTTGCATTTTATATTTTCTTTTTTTGTTGCATAATGGCATTTTGCAGAAGCTTTTCCACACAGTTGAATTCAGATTTCCAGTTCCCTGGATATTGCCTGAATACTGTTACATCTGTGTGTAGCATCCATAGCTTGCAGTTGCAACATGTTCAAGTTCTTTATTTGATATCAGTTTGTCTTCATCTTGGTTACACTTGTAAAGGATCCAGTTTTTTTGAAGCATTAGATAATTTTTTAAAATTGATAATAGTCATGGGGCCTTTGCATAAGCCCTTTGCTGTCCAGAATAACCAAAGTGCAATAGAAGCATTACCATTATTTTGGTAATAAAGCTTTAAGAGCCAAGCACAATCACGTAAACAGAGCATTGCATAAAGTAACAATCACATCAACATCTGGTAGGTTGTATCAGACCCATGCCACTTTTGTACAGGCTTATATCCATAAATGTGGTGTCAGTTGACTGAATTGATCAGATTTGCAACTAAATAAATACAGCAATACCTCGCATAGTCTGGTTAATTGGTTCCTCTTTTTTACCGGACTAATTGAAACTGGACTATTTGAGGTACGTAACCTATGGAAAAATTATAATTGGTTCCAAGAAATTTTCCAATTTGCTCATATCTTTTTTAAATCATAAATTCTTACATTAATAATTATTTCATATGCATTAAACATTAAAATCTTTTATAAAGATTTATAATAGACAGAAGGGGACAGAAAGTGGATCCGAAGATCGGAAATATTTATAATAGACAGAAGGGGACAGAAAATGAGTCGGAGCCCATAAAGACGAATAGATAAAGAGGCCGCCCAACAGGTGAATGCATTCGCTTTTTCCAATTCGGCCACTTGGCACCATTACAAACCCAGAGCGGTGCTCTGCGTAAAGGCGGATTCCCAACTTGAATTGGGCCGTCGTGGGCAGATGAGTCGCAAACGCTGATATGCCCAGTATTCGTTCCCATTCGATGATTCAATTAAGCTTTTGCGATATTGCACTTGAGAGGCAGGCACTATAAATGTTGTTCAGATAAATTTGACAACACTGGACAGCAGCCTGCTTGTCTCAGCTCATCATAGTGGCTATTCCAGTCATATATAGATAGTAAGTAGCAAGCACACTTACATTTTCATATTTATTCTAAAATAATAAAGTAAATTAAAAATTTTTTATTAACAATTACAATCCGGACTATAGTGAAACCTGGACTATTTGAAACCGGACTATGCGAGGTATTGCTGTAATGAAATTTTGCATAATTTAGCATTTGTGAGTGTGAATTTGCATATTAACTGTGCATACAGCAGCATTTTCCCACTAGTGGTACATTTTGGAACTACTTATTTTCTTTATCAAAATCAAATTCCCATTCAGGCCGGCTTAACCTGGTAAGCAGACGATGCACCGCATCAGGACACCTTTGAAAGAAGGGTGCCAAAATTATCATTTTCTCAATATATATTCTATGTTAAATTTCATAAATGGAAGTCAGAACATTGCTTATGGAAATCAGTCAAGACACTCTTGTAAGATTTCACTCATTCTCTGCATTCAAATATACAGTTAGACCTCGATTAGTGTGAGTTCGAATAATGTAATATTTGATTAGTGCAACTTATAAAAATGATACCGTTTTTCACTTAATGCGAGCAAATATTTGATTAATGCGAGTTGTAAGCATAGACCAGTCTTACTAACAAAGGTCCTGGCGCTCAACTTCTGCTTTCGATTCGCTATTTTGGTTTCTATTTGGCAGTTGGTTTGATGGTGGTATGAGACGCAATTCCTGGTAAGTTATTAATTTAGATGATGAACAACGATATAAAATATGAAAATAAATATTTCTTAAACAGTTAGTATTGTGGTTATTCATCGTGAGATTGGGTAATGGCCGGAATCTCACAAAGCAAGAACCAATTACCATATTTTACTTATAGTTAATACTTCAAATAGTGCGAGAAATTCATGGGATCCATTATTTGCACTAATCGAGGCTTACCTGTATTCATAATTTATCTTCCATACTTGCAATATATTAATTTTTTAAATTTCAATTTAAATTAATTTGCAAAGCTTTACTGAAAAATGGTCTTATGGTAATCCTAACTCATGAAGCTGTGAGAATTGCAGTTAAACAAATGTTAAAGGAGGGAATGCAGTTGAAAAAATCCAATCCAGCACAAACGAGCTCTACTCCACTGATCAGTGACTGACCAATCAGTTCGACTTCGTGACAAAAGCACATGCTTGGAGAGTGGAGCTATTGATTGTTGTTATCGTGCTGTACCAAATGGTAACACTTATACGAAATGATTAAATGCAAATAAGAATGGTCATACCACTGTACCAAATAAAAAAATGCTGATCACAATAAATTAGTAAAATAACACCATAAAATATTTTATTCTCATTATCTATTCTGTTCATTGTCAAAGTTTGCATCAAAACTAAAAATATAATAATAGAATTTATTCAAAGTAATTGGGATAGTAAAGGAAGTACATAATCCCATAAATCTTTTACTGACATTCATTCTAAAACAAATTATAGGTATAACATTGGAGAAGAGCATTCGTTATTTGCTCCTTCTGGATCTCAATTAAAATATTTGAACAAAATTCTTTGCACGTTTATGGTTGGTTGGTTAGATAGGTTAAACCACCATATTGCACAAGGGATACTATATCTGGTGGTGACCATTTGTAGAGCCCATCACAAGCTGGCCAACATCCAAATGATGGGTCAACCTATAGTTGAAGGATGGGGTTCAACGGGCCGGGCCCAGATCCCTCCTGAAAAACTGGAGTTGTGGGATTGGATTTGAACCCAGATCTTCCAGGGTGATAAGCCAAAGCTTTACCACACGGCCATCCAGCCAACATAACGTTTATGGCTCATTGACCGATCACAACTCATTTTTCCAACTGGAGCAGATATGAAATATTTATATTATCATACAACATTGCATTGTTGCATAAGCATAAGTGAATTTGATTATGACTTACATTTGTATATGAACTCTCATGTTTTAATTGGTGCAGTGATGACAACGAACATGCGAAACACATGAAAAATTATATCAACCATTGGCTGCTTTTTAACGAATTTTATTTCAATTGAATTTTGAATTTTTTTAACACCATATTTCAAATGTTTTGTCTTTTTTTAATTACTGTGGTGATTTTCATTCATTTTATAGAAAGTAAGCTTTTAAATTGTAAATATTTCAAATTTTTAAAGTAAAACAAGAAATTTATATAATTTTTATTTAGTCTTATTTCAAAAATGTATAAAAAAATTATTGGATGCAGAAAATCGAAACAGAAAGCTGCCAAAGAAACTGAGGAAGAAAAGTTAAGAGCATAAATTGACAAATTTTTTAGGAAATTGATGGCACTCCTCTACCTGCAGTGTGTCATGATTCCAACTTCCAAATAAAAAACTTAACAGATGGTGAAGATCGTCCAAATCAATCCATAACTACAAGAAGGTCCATTGATTCATCTCCATCATCCTTATCATATCAACTATCAAGGTCAACAATTATGAATTCAACATCAACAGTAAGCGAAAATGAAAATATTATTTTATTTAAATCAACCGATCCAGCCACTTAGCCTGAAATTATTAACAACATAATTCGATAAATTATTGAGCAAGGCCTGACAGAACAAATTCAAAATAAATCATTTTCACCAGAGGATTCTGGGTGTAGTTTTCGCAATGATATTCTTCCACGAATATGGCTCATATATTCATATTCCATAAACAGAGCATTTTGCTTTTACTTCAAGTTATTTTCTAGTGAAAGAAGTCAATTAACCAGAGAAAGGTGGCGGCCGGATGGCCAAATGGTAATGTGTTGGCGTGCCACAAAGAAAGATCCGAGTTCGCGTCCTGGGTTCAGCATCATTTGAAAAGTTTTTTCTTGATTCTGGGCCTGTTCAGCGCCATCCTTCATCATCCAGTACCCCCCATGGGTGTAGTGCAACCCATGACTAGAACAGGTCCCACTCCTTAGTAATCTCCTTGATTGGAAAGATGTGCAAAAATTCAAAAAACCAAAGAAGAGTATTCAAATTGGAAAATTTGTCAAAAATTCAAAAAACCAAAGAAGAGTATTCAAATTGGAAAATTTGTCAAAAACTCTCAGTGCTCATGAAGGATCTAGCTAACATTGAATTCTTATATATAGTGGCTGGATTTGAACTAATTTTTTTGGAAAAAATTGTAATGGCACTGAGTGGAAAGTTGCATCGGGGTGCCAGGACCCCTAGAGCCAGCATTGTTCCCATAGTCTAGAAAGTATATACACAAATTTATCTGTTTGGCCCAACAGATTCTTGGGTATCAGACATTAAACACCTCCTCTTTAATTATGGCCATCCTGTATATGGGACAGTGCATGTGTAATACAAACATTTATTGATAATAAGCAAAGAGAAATTACAGAATCAATCATCATATCTATACAGATGAGGTGTATATTATACATGTGAATTCAAATGATATAGTTAATATGCTAACTAACTGGGATTAGTGTATCAATTGGAAGCTTTAGAAATCTTTTATTCTAGCATCTTAATGAACATTTTCATATATAACTTTAGAATATCTTCAACTTGCGCACACACCTACACACATACATACCCAGTATATATAAGACTTATTTCATTTTTATAATACAATTGACTCTTCCTCTCTTATCTGGTCATACTTTAACTAGCCACATGTTTGTTAGGATTTTTGTTGAGCTATAAGCAAAGATAAAATTAAAAAAAAGAAAAGAATAAATTATTGGGAAAGAAAGAAAGAAAGCACTTGAAACTACAATAAGATATATTGAACAGCAAGTTAATTAATCTGCCTCAATTCTTATGAAAAAATGGCATGATTTTGTTTAAAAAAATTTAAATCAAAAAGATGAAGAATACAAACTTTTATCTAAGTAAGTGTTTAATAAACATTTATATTCATTTTACACTTATATATATTTTTTTTTATTTAATTTATAAATCATAAATATGGTATTTTTTATGTTTTCTGACTATTTTTTTTAAATCTGGTTTGAGATCCATTCCCATAAATGATGAGTAATCAAGAGACTACTGTATTATTAACTGTATTTTGTAATTACAGTATTTAATTGCAACTGCAGTAGATTCTTAATGTTGTTGTAAATTAGCTGATGCAAATATTTATTCTCATAAACATTTAATATGGTTTAGTTTGGTTGGTAACATTTAATATGATTTGGCTTTTTTAATTTCTATTGTGTTTAAATTAGAGTTGTTATTTGAGTCAACTCAATCCAAACAGCTCAAATTTTCTTCCAAGTAAACAGATAACTAAAATTAGAACTTTTTGGTAAATAAGTTTGAACTTTGCTCTTTTAAAAGTTTTTTTAAATTTGTCTTTTAAAAGACACTTTGAATTGGCTAACAATAGTTATTGAGCAACAGAAAATTAATAGAAATAGAGATTACAAAGTGTTTATTACAGGTAATTGTTGATTTGTGACCACTTCAATTTATGACAATGTATACTAACAGTGGTGATATAATCAGTTAATTCAGTGATTGGTCAATGCAATTCAATGGATTCAAGCTCCTGATCCAATGGTGTGAAATTTGGAAAGCTTTTTTTTTTGTCTGGTTCTTATAGTTTTGAATTGTTTATGTTTATTAAGATAATGTATAGTGTCCTGGCAAACATTTGTAATGAGAAATCTATAAATTTTGGGCATTTATGACTTACAACTGTTCCAACTTATGACAGTGGGATTTGAATCCTAAACCCCCTTATAGTAAGTCAAGGACTATCTGTATTTTTTGATAAATAATATTTATTAACAATATTTGATATTTTAATTTGATAAATAATATTTATCAAAAAAAGCTTGGTTGGTTAAGCTTTCCCAAGTTTTTCCTTAGTATCATCTTGTCAGCTTGGATTTTTGAAAACACTTAACATCTGTAATCTAAACTCATCTAATAAAAAATTTTCATATTTTATAAAAAATTGGTTTTTATAGATGTTTTAAAAAAAAAACTACAGGTAAGCCTCGATTACTGTGAATAATGGGTTCCACGAATTTCTCGCATTATTCGAAGTATTAACTTTATGTAAAATATGGTAATTGGTTCTTGCTTTGTTAGATTCCGGCCATTAGCCAACCTCACAATGAATAGCCACAATACTAACTGTTTAAGAAATATTTATTTTCATATTTTATATTATTGTTCATCATCTAAATTAATAACTTACCAGGAATTGCGTCTCATACCATCATCAAACCAACCACCAAATTGAAATCAAAAGATAAAATTGAAAGTGGAAGTTGAGCGCCACTTTTATGTCACTCAATCACATCCATTTTTTGCTCTAGCGTAATCACTAATCTCTTCTTTTTTTCGTTTCCTGTTTTATCATTAAAAGTGTTCTTCCTTTTATCCATTTTGACACTTTTTAAAAGAAAATTCTGTACTATACTGTATGTATACAATAACAAAGCTGAATAATAGTAATGTTAAATAGCTAATGGCAAAAAGCCCATCTTTCTGGTGTTTCACTCCTTCAAAGCCAAGTGACTATTCTTGGACTGCTCCTCGTCCAGTTTTACTACCAAAAATTAACATTAATTTGTTAATTGACACCATAAAAGGGGACGGACATTTGTTAGTAAGACTGGTCTATGCTTACAACTTACATTAATTGAATATTTGCTCACACTAACTGAAAAACGATATCATTTTTGCAAGTCGCACTAATCAAATATCGCATTATTTGAACTTGTACTAATCAAGGCCTACCTGTATTCTAAAAACTTTGGGTTATTGTTTAGTTGTATATAGCTGATGATAATGTTTATGGATAATGTCTTCGAATAAATTTATTACTGTTAAAAGAGCTACTGTCTTTAGTTTTATCATTAGGTATGTAATTACAGTTTGTAATTGCCTTTTGATATATATCTGAATATAACTCTTTATTTTTTAATTACTGATTTTTTTTAAATAATCTTGTCTTTAGTCTGATTAATACAAAATATAAATTTGAAAATAATAGATATGTCTAATTTAATATAAATTAATATATTTTGTTTTTGTTGAATTAAAATCCAGAAACTGATATATATGAATATCTTAAAAATATATTTATAAAGAATAAATTAAAGTTCGCTATGAGTTAAATATGTATTCTTCCAATTAAATAATTTAATTTGAAAAATTATTGATTTAAAAGATTTATTTCATTTATTCATTTTTAAGAGTTAAGGATATTTTTATAATTATATATTGGAAATTGGTTATCTATATAATTTATATTATTATTAATTAAAGTATTTAGTATAGAAATTTTAAAATCAATTCTAGAGAGGAAGTGGAAGAAATGCAACAGAAAGTACTTAAAGAAAGAGAAAAATATCAATTAGCAGCTCAATCTGAATTTGGAGGAGTTTCTGCAGTGCCTTTCTTCAAAATAAATGATCAGTTTAATCTTAATCATGAAGATGCATCATATCTTCTTACTCTTGAAGTTCAAACAGCAATTGATAATGTTTTAATCCAGGTTTAATATATTGATAAATAAATAATATAGGTATGATTAAAAAAGGTTCTATTTGAGATTACTGCAAGACTGCATATGACATAAATGTTGATAAAAGTAAGGCTATTTAAAGACAGTCATTAATCTGTGAGGGTGTCAGTTGAATTCTGGCACAATGCTTTGATGACTGTAGTACACATATTGATGATATCATTGTTACTGAACATGTCCAGAGCAGATCAACATGCATTTATTCTGCTAATTATCAAAACTATAAGAAAAACTTCCACTTGGAGTACTAAATATAAATTATCTGAATTATAAGCACAATGTTTAATTGTGCTTATAATTCAATGTTTAATTGTGTATTATTTTCCACTTTAAACATTGTGCTTATAATTCAGATAATTTATATTCATTTATTCTGCACGTTGACCTGCTAAAAGATAGAAATGTGCAGAAATTTGTCGCAGAATGATAGTGGTGTATGGTGGTGCATACTTGTAAAAGACCTCTGTTATGGAATATCAAAAATTTCATGAAGATTGGGATATGACATATGATTTGCAGCAGTCTATGTATCCATACACATCAAACATATCTAACATTGAGAACAAGAAAGCTGTTATTCTCAATGATTGACATATAAGCATTTGTTAAATGGCCAGTGACTTAAACATGAGTTATGGAAGTGTTCAAAGCAGGGCTGGGGAGCTGGCTTGAAATACGTTAGGCTTCGGCACCAGCTCCAAAGCCACAGTATATTCCAGCTGTGGCTCCAGCTCCGGCTCCAGAGTCATTGTTTTAAAACTGAAGCTTTAGCTCTGGCTCCGGCTCCGGTTCCGGTTCCATCACTATAAAAGTTTTTTAGGTATGACCGCTACCATGAAACATCACTTACCTTACTATCACAACATCATTTATCTTTTTAATTGAATATATTGGTGTTTGTATTATAATAATCTTATATGTATATATTTAAAGTTTCAATAATATGGCATTAATATATTGGTAACTAAAAATCAAAGATCATGTAATATATTGATTTCAAATTTTAAGTGCTAAATTCGGGGTAGGCTTATACATGGGTTGCGCATTTTTACTGATTTTCAAACTAAAGTCGGGGGTCAGCTTACATTCAAGTACAGGAATACCTTGATTATCGCGGTTTATAATTTGATACCAAAATTCCAATTATTGCGATCCAAATTCGAATTATTGCGGTTTCCAGATATAACCCACTACATATGTAACCAGAATTACATTTACCCTCCAAGTAGCTCTCTTAAAACACTTCGTTTTTATCCGAGGGCGCCTACTCACTGCTCATCAGTAACTGTCTGCCATTGCCTGAAGTAAATGTGGACAAGGCCAGCTTAAACCCGGTAAGCAAACGATGCACCGTATCGGGGCGCCTTAAGAAGGAGGGCGCCAAAATTATCATTTTATCAATATTGTAAAGGTGCTGAGTAGATGTTACAAGGAAGCTGCATCGGGGCGCCGGGATCTCTAGAGGAGAATCTGCATGTGGCTATTTATTTCTCTTCTTATTTACCCCTACAATGAATGCTAAAAGAAACAAGGATGATATCAAGTCTACAGCTATTAAGAAGAAACGTAATGATCAGCTTAAAAGATTAGCACGTTTAACAGATTTCTTTTTTACATCATATAAAATTTAATCAATAGATTTGAAAAATCCTTGGCAACGATCATCCATTTTACACGCATTATTTATCCCGATTACCGCGGATTCGATTATTGCGGTATTTTTCGTGGCAACAATAACCGCGATAATCGGGGTATTCCTGTATATATGGTAGATGGTTAGAAGCTGGAGCCAGCAAATTTTAATGGCTCCGGCTCCGGCTCTGGCTCCACTGAATATGATCAGCTTAGCTCTGGCTCCATGGCTCCGGGCTCCAACTCTAGCTCTCCAGCCCTGGTTCAAAGTACCACATGGGCCCTAGGGTACAGCAAAGTGTGCTGTCAATGGATCTTGCAAGCCCTAAGTATTATCAGAAAACATATCATATGACTGTTGCTGCAATATTTGCTGCATTTCATTGTGGACAGCAGTGCATTCTAAAAGCACATTGTAGCTGGCAACAAAACATACTGCTTTTATTTCCAACTAGAATCCAAGTCTGTGACTATGTAATAGCAGCATCTGTCCTCTCCTTGTTCAAAGAAATTCAAGGAACAAGCATCTGCTAGTAAAGTGATGATAATAGTGTTCTTTGATGACTGAGGCTCATTGCTATTAGAATGCAAGAAGCCAGATGCTGATATCAATGCTGCATGATATTGTGAGACACTTGAGCATTTACATCATGCAATTAAGAATAAATGTCCCAGCAACCTTGGTAAAGGATAGTTTTACTACACAACAATGTGTGTTCTCATGTTGCCAATATCAATAAAGTACAGATTATAAGCCTTTTAATAGAAAACTCTGATCACTTTCTTTTAAAGTCCAAATCTATCCCCTTGCAATTTTCACTAAGAAATGAAAATTGCAAGGGGATTTTCAGTGTCTTCTTCAGTCCACTGAAAAAGTCACTGAAAGGATGTAGGCTTTTCTCGGATAGTGACATGAAGCAAGCTGTATTGTATTTTTATACATAACAGACAATAGATTTTTACCACAATAGCATCTTCAATCTTGTTTCATCAATGGGACAATTGTTTTAATTAATGCCTACAGATATTAGGCTTTTAAATATTTTTAATCTATCTGAATTTACCAACATTGAATAGAAACTTTTTGATCATGCCTTATATTAACATTTAAATATATTAATATCATAAATATAAGCATTACAGTTTTTTATTTTATATTGTTTAGAGTAATGTTCCTGTTGATCTACTGGATAGTGAAAGGAATTCAGCTGTTGTTAGCTATAGTTCATGTGATATAGAAGCAAGTTTAATTTGTTAATTAATAAATATCATGCTTATAAAAAATTTTTTGTTTTATTTCTTTATATGATTAATTTTTTTAACTTTTTTTATAGAATGGTAATTTTTTGTTAGCTACTTATCGATGCCAAGCTAATACTACAAGATTAGAAATCAAGATTAGATCTATTGAAGGTCAATATGGAATACTTCAAGCCTACATTACTCCTAGATTACAGCCTAAATGTTGCCAAGTTCGTCAATATCAAATAAAACCATTATCACTTCATCGACGTACCCATACTTTTGATGATAAAAAGTGATTATATTTTTATTTTCTGATTAATTTTTAAATTATATAATTATATGATTTTCACAGAGGAAAGTGTTAAAATTAATAAAATACTTTGATTTGAATTTTAATTTAAATATTATAAATACAGGATGCCTATAAAATCCCTGTTTATTTCAATGAAAATATCAGATACAGGAGGTCCCCAACTTACAATAGTTGCATTCAAAAATTTTGATTTTAATTCAAATCCACCATAACTCAGAACACAATTTTCCATAGATGCAATGTTATAAATGGAGGTTTCATTCCCCAATCACTACAACTCAGAATATTCAAAATGTTTTTAAAAAATAATAGCATATATTAATAGGGGGCAAAGGTAGCATAAAGGGTAAAGCAAGAGTCTAATATAGTGAGTGAAACAGTAAAGTAAGGGGATAATGATAAGGGGTAACTAGATAGGAGGCTATAAAAATTTTAAGGTAGCACAACTAATAAAAAATTTAAATAAATTAATAATAAATAATGATATAGTTTAAAATTAATAAAAATGAATAATGGGTATAGATTAATTAATAGAATAATTTAGTATTGTGTAAACATTTGATACCTCTGCTCTCCCTCTTCAACCCACATTAGATCAGTATGGAGAGGTACTGATCTACAACTCTTCAAATTACATGATGTATAACATAGGAAAATGGCCTCCAGTCATCAGCAGCATTAGAAATTCCAATCATGGCAGTAACTGGAGTATGGAAGGTGCAGAAGTGCTAAGAATATCTGGGTAGGGACTGGCTGTCTTTAATTATTGACCTTCGCTACATATAAAATGGATGATCTCTTTTGATAGAATACTGCCTACAAGAACTGAAGAACAAAGTAGAGGTCAACTTGCATTTCATTGGATTCAGCAAAGCAAGAAGAAAAAGAGAGAACATCATGACACTTTGAAGAAATACCTCTTCTACCATCAAGGGAATCAGGCCAATATTAATGGAAAATAGGATTCTTGATTCATAAGGATATCATACAGAACATCATCAGTTTCAGCAACAATTCAGACTGAATAGGACAAGTCAGAGTGAGGATTTCTAAGAGATACCAACTGAAAGTAATATAAGTATTTGCATCAACAGCCAGCAGTGAGGATGAAGAAATAGAACCCCTATATGAAGACATAACTGAGAAAATTAACACCAGTCTGGTGCACTTCACAATTATCATGGGTGATGTCAATACAAGTTGGAAGAAGACAGCAGGATGAATAATGTATAGAAAGTAAGACATCAGTATGAGAGGCACAAGATGAATAGAATTTGCAACTCATTCCAATCTGAAGATAATGAACACCTTTTTCAGTAAGAAAGAGCAACAAAAATTATATGAATCAGCTCCAATGGACAGACTAAAAATGAGATTGACTTCATCTTGGCCAACAACAACTGTACAATCAAAGATGTTTCTGTACTCGACAAGTTCAACACCAGTAGCAATCACTGACTAATCTGTGCCAAAGTCAAGTTAGATATTCAACATGAAAGAAGACTGCAAATACAACACAAAAAACAAAAGATTAACATGGGACAGCTTAAGATAAAGAAGGAAGAATACAACCTAAAGTTGCAAAATGCAAGAGCTCACAGAAAAGGAAAGTGACTTATAGAAGACATAGCAATATTCTCACAAGAAGTAGAGACAGCAATTAAGAAGATGAAATATGGAAAAGCACCAAGAGAAGACAACATCAACCTTGAACTGCTAAAAAAAGGAGGAATATTGATTTACAAGCAGGATATTCTTCAGTTGCATGCAAAAGGGACAGATATTGGACAGTTGGAAAAGTGTAGTCATAGTGCTGATACATAAGAAGGGAGATAAAATATCTGAGAAATTACAGGCATATCAGTCTACTGTCAACAATATACAAATTCACAAAAATCCTCATAAGAAGATTGGAACCAGTACTGGATTCAAACCAACCAAGAGAAAAAGCTGGATTTTGAAAAGGCTATTTGGCAATGGATCATATACACACTATTAACCAACTGAAAGAAAAATGCAAATAATATCATATCCCATTCTGTATGGCATTTGTGACCACAAGAAAAACTCAATATCTATAGAAGCAATACTAAGTAATCAGAGAATAGAACACCAGTACACAGAACTATTGCATATCATCTACAAGGAAGCAACAACCATAATACAATTACAAAGATAGTAGGAAAATAAAAAAATTTAATGAGGAGTTTCTCAAGGAGACAGCATCTCATCAAAACTGTTCTCAGTCTTCCTAGAAAAAATATTTTGATAAATAAAGGGATGGGAACACAAAGGAATAACTATCAATGGAGAGTATCTCAACAACCTGAGATTTACAGAAGAAATAGTACTATTCACTCAAACAGCAAATAAACTACAAGAAATACTAAGTGACCACAAGACAGAAAGTGAGAGAATAAGATTGCAAATGAACAATGAAAATAAAAAATAATGTTCAACACAGAAGTAAACCCACAACCAGTGATGACAGAAGATCAGACAATTGAAAGGGTGGAAAAATACAAGTACTTAGGATAAGTAATCACAACACAAAGAGAAGAGTTGAGAGAAATTCAACATGGATACAATTGGGATGGTGTGCATGCGACCAATACAGCAACTTCCTAAGGGACAGTAGGATACTGATATGCCTCAAAAAGAAACTTTTCAACATGTGCATATTACCAATAATCAGGGCTGCCGAGAGAAATTTTCGGGCCCGTGACAAGTCTGTGGTCCGGGCCCCACTTAAGAAAGTGCATCACTTTGGTTTAATAAAAAAGCCATATAAAACATTAAATATTTATTTAAAAAAGTGTACAATAAATTCAAAATTCGATACATTACATACCATATTATAAATAAAATAGTTTATTTTGGCACGAGTGCTTTGGGTTCATGTTTGGGTGATAGACAATGCTCTTTAGTGGCGGGCTGCAAACTATTAGACATGTTTTATGACATGCCAGAGCCCGACGGTCAGGCTCTTTTCAATGCTGGGCCCATGACAAAAGTCACGGATGTCACCCCCTCTCGGCAGCCCTGCATGTCTCACAAAAGATGAAGGATTATTAGTTAAGAAAATGGTAGATACTGCAATTCAGTAGAACACCAACAAATCATACAAAAAAGTAGACTTCTTTTAATGCAAATATGTTTTCTTTACAACACAAATTTTTTCAAATAAAGATTACTTTGTTGGGTCAGATTTACCAAAATTTTTTTGCATGATAAAAGGAAGATATCTTGAAAGCATCTGCTTTTAAAATAAAAAAAAAAGTATTGCAATTTATATAAATATGCAAATTTTCAAAACATTTATGAATAGTAATGCCTCATTTAGAGAAATTGAAACATGGTCCTTGCGTATTAATGAAGTTAAATAATAACTTATTCTAATATTGCACACTCTAATATTAGAAAAAGGAATTATTTGTCAATATTACAAGAAAAAATTTAAAGTCACTCATACAGTGCATATCTAACTTTGCCAGTGCATAGTGCATAGGCACACTTTGTCCCTAGCAGACAAAAATTTTTAGTAGCAATTGTTTTATAAGTCCTTTGCTTAACTCATTTACACACATTCATGCATTAATATCCAATATTAGAAAAAGGAATTATTTGTCAATATTATAAGAAAAAATTTAAAGTCACTAATACAGTGCATATCTCACTTTGCCAGTGCATAGTGCATAGTCTACTCACTTTGTCCCTAGCAGGCAAAAATTTTTTGTAGCAATTGTTTTATAAGTCCTTTGCTTAACTCATTTACACACATTCATGCATTAATATCAATTTCTAGACTATTCATGCCATCCTCTTTACAATTTGACAATAACCATTTCCCAAATAAATCACCAATAAGAGATTAATTCTATAAATCTTTTGTATATATACATACTGTTACTCAAATCAGATCAGTGATGATATTTCAGAACAGATGATATTATGCGACAAGTAAGTTCGTTGGGAAGAGAAGAGTTCCATTCCACTACTAATAATTTCTAATTTCCTGAGGTGGAGGGCATGACATGCCCTTCAACCTCAGGAAATTAAACATAATAACCAAAATAATAATAAATTGAGCAAGTTCTTTTTCTTAAATACAATACAATTATTTTTTAGCAATTTTTTAAAAGTAAAACTTATCATTAGAAAATAAATACTTAAAAACTTTTTGCCATAATAATAATAATAATATGCACAGGTAGAAAAATTGAAAATTTAAATATCTGAGAATAAAAATTTCTTAAATACAATACAATTATTTTTTAGCAGTTTTTTAAAAGTAAAACTTATCATTAGCAAATAAATACTTAAAAACTTTTTGCCATAATAATAATAATATGCACAGGTAGAAAAATTGAAAATTTAAATATCTGAGAATAAAAAAAAAATAAAAAATACATTGTATTTTCTTTTTAAATCAAAGATAATTAAGACTATGTTACATTTAATAAAATGAGATGTTTTGATTTTTAACAACTCACAATTCATAATGAATTTCTCATAAATAATAAATTTAAATTTACCTGTAAATGCATGTTAACTTCATCACCACAACTTAAGTATGGAAAGTTCCCTCCTTTCTTTAAATGAGCACGTTTTGCATCAGGATACATTTTATACATTTCCTCCCTAACAGACTGACTAAGTGCACTTTCATCAAAAACCTTTATTTGTAATCAATAAAAAAAAATTCTATAAGTAAATGTTTTTACTATTTCTACATATTACATTTTATAACAAGTTTTAAATAGAGATATTTAATCTACAGTTTGCACGCACACACACATGCACACACACACACACACACATGCACACACACACACGCACACACACGCACACACACGCACACACACGCACACACACGCACACACACGCACACACACGCACACACACGCACACACACGCACACACACGCACACACACGCACACACACGCACACACACGCACACACACGCACACACACGCACACACACGCACACACACGCACACACACGCACACACACGCACACACACGCACACACACGCACACACACGCACACACACGCACACACACGCACACACACGCACACACACGCACACACACGCACACACACGCACACACACGCACACACACGCACACACACGCACACACACGCACACACACGCACACACACGCACACACACGCACACACACGCACACACACGCACACACACGCACACACACGCACACACACGCACACACACGCACACACACGCACACACACGCACACACACGCACACACACGCACACACACGCACACACACGCACACACACGCACACACACGCACACACACGCACACACACGCACACACACGCACACACACGCACACACACACACACTGTATTTCTAATAAAACTATTAGCAGCATTCATTGTTTTGTCATAAATTAAATGAAATACAAAGAAAAGTACACATTGTATTTTGCTCTAAGAAAAATTACAAAGACAAATCTTTATTTTATATTATTATCATTATTATTAATATTAAAGCTCAGTAATGTAATACAATTCTCTCATATATATTTATTTGTCATACTATTACTAAATATTTGATTAAAATATACTAGGAAGACTTAAATATTTACTACTATAATCAAAATGTAGATGCTCGTATAAGGCAAGATGAAACATCTATCTACTTAAATACCACTAATAAGTGATTTTTTTTGGCAGAATATTGGGATACATGGATAATGCAGAACATTAACACAAATTTACTATCTGCATCAATGCTAAAGTTTGATGGGAACAGGAATACAAAAAAGCAAATTCAACCCTCAATAATACGAGGGAGCTGGGCCTCATCAAGTTGAATGCACAACTGCATGAAACGAAAGAAAATTTCACCCTAATAGTAACAGCATAGGATCCTCATAAATAAGCATTCTGTATTGAAACTAAATAGAACAATATTCATTACCAATAAAGAAGTATTACAAAACATTAGGAAGTTTCCACACAGCTATGACTTGGCTCTGAATGATAAAGTGCTCAGTCTGCACATGCACAAGGTTGTGATTCATTTTGTTGCTTTTCGTACCTGTTTCAGTCATACTGTTGACTGATAAAAACAATCTTTTATCATTTTGTTTTCGGGATGAGCCGATTCAACCCAGAATATTAAAATTCGCCATCAGCAGTTTAATATAACAGATTACTTTTATTAGAGATAATAGAGGATTGAATAGAAATAATTTACAAAAATAGAGAGAATTTACGATAATACATTATTATTTGTCTAATAATCCCTGTCTAATTATTTCAATTTGTTAAAAATTGTTTTAATTTTCGAATTTGTTCTATGTTCTGGAATTTTTATTACAGATAATAGAGGATTGAATAGAAATAATTTACAAAAATAGAGAGAATTTACGATAATACAGCATCTGATGTTGGCGGTTCAAACTAACTTTGAGTTGCTGAAGCAACTACCAATAACTTTCTGAAATGATAGCATTTTCTCATTTACTTATCGAATGGAGCTGAGTCATAGATGTGCAGAAACTCTCTACTGTCAAATATTAAAAACTTTGAAAGTCACATATTTTATAAGCTATAATAGACTCACTCTTATCCAGTCTCATTTTAACCAGCTACATTTTTGTTGAGTTATAATTGGAGATTAAAATAAAAAAAAGAGATCATTTTGGAAGGAAAGAGAAAAAAAATGAAATTATGAACTTAATTAAGGTTTAGCAATAAGCACTAATAAGCAGTCCAAAAAATTCTCAGTGAAACATTTAATTTATTGAGGAACGTTTTCGGCTTTAATTAGCCCTCTTCAACTCTCTAGCATAAATACAGCCTATAGAACGACCAACAGTTATACATTTTTTGGTGTTCCAGAACATAGAACAAATTCGAAAATTAAAACAATTTTTAACAAATTGAAATAATTAGAATCTTAAGAACTAAAATAAAATAAATTAAAATAAAATTGGCCTTTGTAAGCAGGGCCTTTGGTTTTTTGTAAGCAGGTTTTTTCTGATTTATTTTTAATAATCTTTCTACTATCCTATACCCTCTTTTAATTACGTTAAATGCCTTTAAGAGCAGTTTTCTATTTTGAGTCTGAAATTATGAAATAAGATATTTCAAACAGTAAGATAATTCTTGTGAAAAAATGGCATGATTTTGCTTCAAACAACAAATTTAAATCAAAAATACAAATAAAGTTTTACTTAGATTAAAAAATAATCATTAATGTTTATATTTTATTTTATTAACAATTTATAAATGATATTTTGCACATGCTTTCAGATTAATTGCCTATTTTATTCAGCTTGTTAATTGGGATTCTTCCAAGAAAATAAACAGCTGCTTTACTACATGACTTTAATATAAGTAACACATATTTTTAAAGAATAATGCTTTTAAAAATATGTGTATTCATCTTTGTGACATACTAATACTATATAATGTGGTGCCCAGTCAGAACTGGAAGTGAGAATGTCAGGCGTTAGGCCTTCAAGCGGTCAACAAAGCACGTGAGGTAAGGATGACGAACAGAGGCAGCTCAGTGAGTTTAGACGGAGTCAACATTGAATGTAAATTCAACAGCTTCTTTAACGTTAGGCCTTCAAGCGGTCAACAAAGCACATGAGGTAAGGATGACGAACAGAGGCAACTCAGTGAGTTTAGACGGAGTCAACATTGAATGTAAATTCAACAGCTTCTTTATTTGTCAAAAAGAGAGAGATTTCAATCTTACAACTTTCATTCCCGACAAAACAAGGAGAGAGATACCTTATGGTGATCAATAGTTTCCATGTCAAATCAAAGACAGAAACACATCTACAGTCTTTAGTTTTTGTTTTTCCTTTTAACAGTCTTTAGTCCAAATAAGGTAATCAAGGTAACACTGTCACTCTACTTGGTCCTAGTACTGGATTAAACCGCTGATTGTTGATTATTAAATCCTTTGAGTCTTCTTAACTCGAGACGAAGTCAAATGGAGGAACAAACGGTGTTCATAAATCCTTCTGGGATACGGCAGTCAAAAACAGCAAGTACTGGCCAGGTGAGAACAGAGGAAACAAAACGAGGCAAAGTGAAGCCAAGCCTCGATCTCGGGCAACTTCGCTTTTATATAACTTTGATCTAATTACTGCCCTTTCCCGGGGATGTCTTTACAGATGGTTCAGGTATCAATTCATGGACTCTGCATCAACATCTGAATAAACTATCTTAAATCTATTACCTAAAAGAACAATAATGACATTTAATACATCCTGTTATTCTATTACAATATTACTGTCGCATTTCTTGTCTCCGAAAAAAGGGGGAATTCCAGATCCCAACAATAACAATGCTCCATCATATATATGTTTTGATTTAAATAAGGTTTTGCAGAAAAATCCAATTATGTAAATTGCGGACTGCTCATATATGCATATAAGTAGTTTCTACTACATTTATAAATAATTACTAAAATTTCTAATAATTAGGAAACTATGAGAATGTGGATCACGAAAAAAACCCTTTTTTAACAGCGATGTTCAAAATGTTAAATTAACATAAGTCAACATTGATTGCATTAGCAAATATGTGTTTTTATTTAAGTCAGGCTAATATTTAACAAATAATCAGTGATAATCCAAAAGATATTACACTATTTTCGAAATAATTTGATTACTTCACATTGATTTAGTAAATTAAAATTATAATAATAATAAAAATTTAAATAAATACAAGAGTATTTCAATAAATAAGGCAACAAGATCTCAGATAAATTTATTCATATTTAATTGAAATATTTCACCAAGTCAAAACAGGTAAAACACTACTTCCTTTCATGAGTCACCAACCTATGCCACCTATTTAAGTGATGACATCCAAAATTAGTTTCAGGATGATAAGAATTATGAAACATGGTCAATACTGATTGATTTCTATATATAAAAAGCATAAAATCATTTGAAATTCAGCATAAACTCATGGAGATGTATGAAGCCAATATCATGTCGTGTTGGATTTGGTGCACTATTTTCAGTAATGATAGAACAGATGATCAATACGAGCAATGACATAGCCATATAAGCATGTCCATTATGGATGACAATATTTGTTGAATCGAAGGCCTGATTTGAGAAGACACACACATTAGACTTACTGATATTGCAAATAAACTCAACAACTCACTGGGTATCTAACCTGGCACAGAGTAATTTCCATCTCTTTGGACCCCAAAGAAGATTTGCATCCAATAGTGAAGTTCAGAAAGTGATAATATCTTGGCTCCAGTACTAGATACAGATTTCATCTAAATTGGGAGTGACGGCTTGGCGCATTAAAGAAAAAGTGCTTAGACAGGAATAGAGATTATGTGGAAGAGTAGTGTGCCATGGTCATTTTACTCATATGAGAGGGTTTGTTACCTTATTTATTGAAATGCTGAACTGAATTCAATTTTTTTTTCCTTTTCACTTTTAAAAGTAAGTAATTAGTTATGATAAAATGAAAAGTAATTCTTAAATATATCTTACATCAATAGTAGTTATTGGTATTCCTTGAAGCTTATGAGGTTCCACGTAACAGTTCATACAATTTAAAGTCAGTCTAGAAGCTAATTCAGATTGGTTTAAACTTTCTAACTGAAAAAAATAATTTTAGCAATGCAAAAAAGTAAAACAAAAAATTAAACAGATGAAAAATATTATTTAAAACATTTAATCTCTAATTTTCTTACATTAAAAATATTCGATAGTTTAATAATAATATATATCAGCCATTTTCAACCTGCTGCCCGCCAATCTGTTACGTGCGGCCCGGAACACACAGTCATGAAATTAATGAAAGTGCGGAATTCTTCTCTTACATGCAAAAATATACAAATTCTGATATAAAAATCTGGAATAATTAGAATTTTCCTAATTTGTTAGGTCCTTCCTGATGAACTTATAAAATTTTACAGGTCATAATAGGTCAGTTTGGAAAACACTGACCTATGGCATTCACTAATTGAGAAGTCAAGAGTTTTTTGTAGGCAATTTTTTAGAATTCAGATTTTTTTCACGTGACACCAACCGTTTCCCAACTGCTGATATAGTATGTTGCGGTCCGCTTAATGTAGCCAACAAATGCATGCAGCCCGTTTAATGCAGCAAACAAATGTGTGCGGCCCGGGGAAAAAAAAGGTTGAGAACTGCTGATATATATGAAAATTCAAACAAATTATTTTTTACTTTTATTTTTTCTATTTAAGAATACTTATTAAAATTTTGATTTTTCCCATTCATTTATATTTTATTACAAAAATAAAATTGTAATAGTAGTTTAAATCATTCATTCATCATCATCTAAAACTTTTATAATATAAATCCGAATAGCAAATTGGATAATTAAGTGTGTTGTTTGCATTGAAAATGATATGCAAAATTGTTCATGTTTTTTTCTATTTTCTTTAATTTCATATTATAAATAGATCTTGACTTATGATTGCTCCATCATAAATCAGAACAGTTATAAGTTGCAAAATTTATGGATATTTTACTAATAATATCTATCTTAATAAGTATAATGAAAACAAAACAACAAGAATTGAATAAAAAAAAATGTTTTCCATATATGAGACTATTTAGATCAGGGACTTGAATTCATCTGAATTGCAATGACCACTCAGAGAATTTATCAATGACACTCATCATAAGTCAAGGTCTATACAAACATATTAAAAAACCTTTTTTTTTTGCTTTATAGATAATCAATCTTTATACTTTAAAAAGAGATTACTTATTTTAAGATTGAAAATATTTCAGTATTTGATGTATGGATTACTAGATTGATTTCAAACAAATAAACCACAAAACAATATTTAATTTCTACAATAAAACCGTACTTGAGTTTATGGTGGAGAATCATTTTTAATTTATTGAAAAATATCCATAACAACATATGGAAATTCAATTATTTGAAATGGAAAAAAAAAAACTGTTTTGTACAATTCCAAAATTCAAATCAACAGTTAAACACAGTTCTGTTGCAGAAATAAATTTATAGTGGAGAAACTTTCAGATTATTTAAAACAGAATTTCTTTTGAGGAGCTGAAGATAACTTTCAATAAATTATAAATGATTCTCCACCATTAAACTCAAGTACGGTTTTATTGCAGAAATTAAATATTGTTTTGTGGTTCATTTATTTGAAATCAATCTAGTATATATATTTCAAAATATAGAAACTTTTAAGAATTATATCATCATCATATATAATAAAGGAATAAATGTATAAATGTGTGAAGTCCATGTTTCTGCACATGTGCAAACTCCCAGAACAGGAAATGCTGCCATTACTATTTTCCCTTCCTTCAAATCTTTAATCACATCTTTCAGAAAACTAAATCCCAATCTCCTTCTAAATTTTGTTTTAAATTATCATAGTTTACTTCCTGTTTATGTTTGTATACTTCTTATTTGTTTTTGATTCAATTTCTGACTTTTTTGATTGAAAAATGTTGGTTGTTCCTAGACCCAAGGATTCAGTTTGCATTTGGAATACTGAGGCTACATAAACATTGCACTTAAATAATATTTTATCTTTCTTTTTTGGTGTATTTGGGCATGTAGTAGCCAGGGGATAACTAGTTATATAAATTCAAATAAAATTTAAATAATATTTTTCAAGTTTTTAATCTTCACAATAGTTACATAGTTCTTCAACTAGCCAAATCATTTTAATTTAAAATTTTACTGTTATAAATAAGTTATAAATATATTAACAGTAATTGCATATTATATAGAAATTCACCTTAAAATGTCATTTGCACAAACTCCCTAACTGAATATTTTCAAGAAAAACGTGAAAATGACCTGTGAAGAAGTTAACTCTGACCTGTTCTATTTTATTTTATTATGCTCTTTTATTATTTATCATTATTTTCAATATTATCTGAAGTATTATATTTTAGTTTAAGAGTTGACTTACTTCCACATTCTCCATCTCGATATTTCAAAATCACGTGTTACAAATGGGCATCCGTCTTCGAGACAAGCCTTCTCGGCTATGACGTCATCATCTAAGCTCAATAAGTTTTACCGCTGATCCAATATGAGAATATAAGAATGATCTAGTATTGATGTTTTGTTTGTATATAATTAAATTGTAAAGAGGATAACATGAATTGATAACTCTGTAAGTTAATAAATTTAAGCTTTTTAGGTGTATTTATGTAAATGAAGCGACACAGGACTGTATGTCACTCAGTATAAAAACAGAAGCAACCAACGACACAACGAGGTGTTGGTTCTAAAGTGAAATTGCTTGAGTGACATTTGAATTTCTGTAAAGGTCTGCAATTGCTTGAAGTTTGTATCGGTGGTAGAGGTATTAGAATTTAAGGTGATATTTCTTGTGAATAACTTGGTTTTGAATATTTGAGTTGATTAAATAAGTTTTGTTGTTTATTTGAATTGTGCTTTATTTCGTTTAAGTTTCGAATATTTGAGTTGATTAAATAAGTTTTGTTGTTTATTTGAATTGTGCTTTATTTCGTTTAAATAAAGCTTTAATTAACACTTTTGTAAGTGTTTTGGAGTCTACGTTTAAATAAAGCTTTAATTAACACTCTTGTAAGTGTTTTTGAGTATAATAAATTTATATTTTTATTATTTAACTTGTTTGAGAATTTCTTCAATTTTCTATCATTATTGTTCGTTCTACTTCTAACACTTAATCGTACTTCTAGTTGCAAGTTCTGGTTGTTTTGTTTTCGTCCATTAGACAATAAGTTTTGATAGTTTGTTTTTGAATTTAATCATATTTAGTTTAGAGAATAGTTAAAGACCTGAGCTCAGGCCGAACTCTGGATTGCAGAGTCATTAGAACCATTAAGTTTAGTTTGTAATTAATAGTATTCATATTCATTAAAATTTGCAACTTTGCAGACCTACACTTATATCTGTGGTTCATAAAAGCAATAAAAAAGAAATTTGACTCAACTATTCCTATAACAAATATAACATCATTCAGGAAAATCATTTTCTGCTTCCTTTTACTCTACTCATTGAACTTCTAAGTGAATCTATTTCCAGCATTCAATATAATTAAAGTTTCATCTTTTTATAGTTGCATCTGATTTTAGTAAATATTTTATTATATATATATATATATATTAACACCCTGTATTAATTAATCTTAATGGTTCTTGCACTTGGCACTGTACCAAGATAGTGGTGCTTTGATGGAGTAGAGCGGTAGCATTTTTACATAAGAGATCATCATATAACTTTTTGATAAAGCTTCTTGTATACAATTGTATAAACTATGCATGTAACTTAGTATGTTTACATATAGTATTGTATTCACAACACTTAGTATCATCTGAACTACAATGAGTAAACATTATTGCAAGGCGTGCTCTAAGTATGGCTCTGTTCAAATTTAGTGGGTCTTGGGGCCAAGCAGGAATCATAATTGGAAAATAAGTTGGCTTTCTTTAGATTGCAAATTCAAAATTATTATTTAATGTTTTAATTAAAATGTCTAAAAAGTGTTTAAAATTGTTGAAGCTTGGTATAAGATAAATTTAAGTCTAAGATATTATTAGACAAAATATCTATAAGCTCTGAAAATTGATTTTTTCCCTACCATAAAATACAGATTTCAACAACATATCTAGTAAAAGATAAAATTTGAGGCAAGAAAGAAGATAAAACTTGGATTTTTTTTTTAATTGCAAAACTAACTCTGCCATTGCCCCAACTATGGCACACCAATGGTTTGCCTAAAAAGGATATCTCTAAATTGAAAATAAGACTCATAAGAAATAAAATGGGCAAGGTTTCTTAAAGTCTCATAAGTTAAGTCACTGTATTTGATGGTATATGCCTGGGCTGCCCAACCCGTCAATCGCAAGCTATCAGTCAATCTCGATAAGCTTTTTAGTCGATCGCAAGTCTAAAACCATTCTCCGATGAACTGGCTTGTTAAACTTCCACTTTGCAATATGTAGTAAAGATGGTCTGTGTTATTGTTGAAACAAGAAAAGTGAGGTTATACGTAAGTGTTTTCGTTCTTTGTGTCTTTTATCATTTATTAAGATATAGCAGATCAGAGCAATCGGTAGAATTTAATAATTCAAAAACAATAAATGAAGATTATTTCGATGAATAAGCAAGAGTTTGTTGGAGAAATACTTATATAAGTTCAAATGTCTTTTCTTTCTTTATTACTCAGGTCCGAGCAACAGTATATCATTGTTCTGTACTAAAAGGGTTAAATTTATTAAAAAATAAACTTCTACAATTATTTAATTTTTTCTTTTAACCATAATTATGAGCATAGAAAAGTAAATTAAAATTTATCATTACCACGATGAATGGGAACATGATTTCTTTTCTCCATGGTTAATGCAAATGCTTTTTTGTCTAATATATCTCAGTTGTTGCTATTCCAAAAAAAATAAATATTGAAAGTCATCTTCAAACAATGCTCTCCAATTATGGAAATTAATATCCAAAAGATTCTAAAATACGCAGAGCAAAAATTATAGATTTAAAATCAAACTTACATTCACAACAAAATATGTTCATAAAAAATTTTAAGACTTCTTTCGTCATATAATCCAAATTTTGAATCAATTGCAAAATCTGCAGAATGCCAAATATCTCATTAAAATTTTTATGTCCCATGCATTTGTAGTTATCTTCATATTTTCATGCTATGAAAAATTGTTTATTTTACTTAATAAATTTTGAATTATATATACGATATTGCTATTTTTGTACTTTTATTCCCTGGATATTGGTAGATCACTATATCATTCTGGTGAAAAAAATAGTTCACAGTCATAAAAAGGTTGGGCTGCCCTGGTATATGCTATATGAGGAATATGTAATTTTCCTCATATTATCTGTATATCTATATGAGGAATTTATACTATATTCCTCATATAAATATATATATAATATAAGGAAAAGTACATAAATATTATGCTGAGATCCATAGACTTTGGATTAGAAGAAGAAATGAGAGATTTACTTAATGCTAAACTACAATTATTAAATATTTAATGCTAATCTACAATATTTTTTCAATCCACATTAGATGTACACTGGGATGAAGTCAAATTACTTGCAGATATCAAATATAGTGAAGAAATTAAAATGGCAAAAACATTTCAGATTATAAATCATATGAAAAACCACTGTATCATTTAATAAAGTTATTTTGAAAGCAATACTAGTGCCAAGGCTCTCTCTCCATCATACTAACAGATACTAATTCATATATATATTTTATCATCATATCATTTACTATGGCAAAGCTATACATGATAATTTGCCTCACATCAACTTGTATTTTTATCTTTATTTTACTTTTATTTTTCCACTATTCTCTTTATATAACATTAGGTTAGTTCATTTATTTATATGTTAAATCTGCATTATATCTATATAGCTCTTTTATAATATCTTCTATTATAACTGCATTCTTGCAATATTATAACTTATTTATGTAATATATTTTATTTTTATTTATTTTTTTCACATGTTCAGCTGATGAGATATTTTGTTAATGTTGCTACTTAAAATTTTAGATTTTGTTCCAAATTGGTTTTCTATGTAATTCTTTTATTAATTATTGATTTTTTATTTTACTGTATTTTTATGAAAAAATGAAAAAATACTAAACGTAAATAAAGATCTGCCATTAAAATAGGCATGACACTTTTATTTAATTAGAGATACTCTTTTCTCACACTTTACTTGTCAAGCCTATTACAAGAGAAGTATGATATTTCGAGTGATGTGAGGCTAAACCATCTGGAGGCCAATTAAAGCAAAATAAAAAATATTATAACTGTTTATATAAGAAAGGAAATAATTTTCATATATTTTTTTTTGTATAAATTTGAAAATTTATAAAATATTAAAATAAAAAGAACTGAAATGAAAAAAAATGTCAATAAATATAAATTATTATTATGTTATATTACATCAATGTAAGTATGGAGTAACTCCGGGTCAAAGTGCTATGTCGGACACGAGTCAAGACATACCTACTTGTGATGTGTAATGGTGTGTTAACTGTCTGTCATTATTGAGAAACTTTCTTACTATGTTGCATGTATTGAGTAGTGATGCTTTTTGTAGTGTTATATATGTCTTGGGATGTAGATCTAATGTTTTGAGGCTTTTGTGTAGCACTGTCCTTTACTATATATTTTCTGTAGTTTTTCGTGTTTATTACCTGGTCTTGTATTGCTAATATAAACCCTTCTGTTTCAGTAAATAGATTCCCCCCTGACTAACTAGCTGTTTGACGCTTTAGCGTCTATGAAGTGTTTCTGAAGGTCATGTGGGTGTCTGCCATGGAGTTCCTTTCTACACCAGGGTGTTTTCTTTTCTTGTATGTGTGCAGTGTTGTCTATTTGGCATGGAGTGTTGTTCTGAAGATTTAATGGTGTCATGTTTCTATCTGCCAAGACAATAGCTTTGTGTAGTTGTGATGTATGTTGTTTTTTATGGAAGAACTCTCTCAGATTATAGATCTGTCTGTTGTGTAAATGTGAGATGTCAATAAGGCCACATCCTCCTTCTTTGCGTAGGAAAGTAGTTCGTTCTTTGGCAGATTTTGGGTGATGGTACTGGTATTTTGTAAGGGTTTGTGTTTTTCTTTGGAGTGATTCTGGTTCTGTCTGTGTCCATTGTATCACTCCAAAGGAGTTAGTATAGGTATGGCAAATGAGTTGATGGCTTTCACTGTGTTTTTTCCATTTAGAATGTGTTTTGAGAATGTTATTTAATCTGTTGGTTTATAGTTTTGACAGTGTTTGTTTAGTTTTCTTTTGTTCTGTGAGTCTGGCTTGCTGGAATCCTAAATACTTGTACACTTTACCCTCTTCCATAGATTCGATAGTGTCTCCATTTTCAAGAGTGAAGCCTCCTTTCTTTAGGACTCCCTTTTCTATGTGGAGTGTTTTGCATTTGTCAAGGCCAAACTCCATGCATATGTCTTTTGAAAATGTGTGCGTGATTTGTAACAGCTGTTGTAATTATGTTTGTGTTGAGGCGTACAGTTTGATGTTGTCCATGTAAAAGAGATGTGAGAGTGTGTAGTGTGTTGTTCGGTTTTTTCTAATGTTGTAGCCACAGTTTGATGTGTTCAGTTTGTTGGAGAGTGGATTTCGGGCGAGGCAGAACCAAAGTGGGCTGAGCGAATTGCCCTGGAAAATACGGGTGAGGCAGAACCAAAGAGTGAATTGCCCTGGAAAATACCACGTCTAATGTGTATGGGTTCTATGGCTTGCCCTGGAAAATACCACGTCTAATACATATGGGAATATGGGCTCTGTGGCTATGTGATTGTTATTTATGGTGACATGCAATGTTGTTCTCTGCATTATGTTTTGTAGGAATGTGATGTGTTTGGTATTGATTTTGTATATTTTGATTGTTATTTATGGTGATGTGCAGTGTTGTTCTCCAGTGTTGCATTATTTAGGTGACGTGCAGTGTTGTTCTCCAGTGTTGCATTATGTTTTGTATGTATTTCTCCAGTGTTGCATTATGTTTTGTAGGAATGTGATGTATGTGGTATTGATTTTGTATAATTGTAGTGTCTGTATGAGCCATGAATGTGGTATGCTGTCAAATTCCTTATTCCTTTTGAGCCATGAATGTGGTATGCTATCGAATGCCTTTTTGTAATCTATGTAAACTGCGTGTAAGTGTCTGCATTTCTGTGTACCTGTTTTAATATAGTTGTGTCGATGATCAGCTGCTTTTTTCTAACCTATGTAAGCTGCGTGTAAGTGTCTGTGTTGTCTGTGTACCTGTTTTATTATCAATGATCAGCTGCTCTTTGCACCTCGTGACTTCTACGGCAGCCTTTCTGTTGTTCTGTGAGAATGTTGTTTTCATGTGGCTTCTACAGCAGCGTTTCTGTTGTTCTGTGAGAATGTTGTTTTCTTCGGTGTGCATATATTTTGTTGGTGATACAAGGCTAAAATTTTGTATAGTATGGGTAAACATGTAATTGGTCTGTATTGTGATGGGTTTCTGGTGTTTGTGCTCTTGGGTTTCATGAAAGTGATGCCATGTGTGAGAAAGAAAGGTGTGTCTTTTGGTTCATGAATGAGATGTGTGAGATGTTTGGCCAGTAAGTCATGAAGACAGGTAAAATGTTTGTACCAAAAATTTTGGATGCCATCTACACCAGGGGCTTTCCAGTTGTGAGTGTATCTAATTGTTTTTGTGAGTTCTTCAGTAGTAATGGTGGTAAAGGGCATTTCTGGGACATCTAATGTGCGTGTCTTCTCTTCTGCGATCCAGCTGGCTCTCTGGTTGTGTGTGACTGGTACTGCCCACAGGGCAGACCAGAAGCTAGTGAATGATTGCTGTGTTGGTATTTCTCTGTTTTGTGTTTGTTTAGGCTCTTTAGTGTTTATGTTTCTGTAGAATGTCTTTTCGTTTTTGGTGAATAGTGTGTTGTCTTGTTTATGTGCTAGGCTGGTTTTGTATCATTTCAGGCATTGTGATTTTGATGCAGGTTTCTGTTTTAGTGTGTCTATGTATTCTTTAGTGTGTGTGTTGTGGTTTTTATGGCATGTGGTGGATAAATTTATGCAAATTTTGAACTACTTAAACAACATATTTTAATTAATATTCATTAATTAAAATTTGCATATTAATTGGTTTTTTATGGCATTTTAAAATATCATCTGATTTTCTTCATTCATTGCTTGTTTTATTCAGAGGACCAATTGCTATTCAAAAATAGCAATTACTTCATTGGATGGATGAATCTTCATATAAAAAAAAAGTGTTTTTGGCAATCTCATATACAAAATGAAAACCTATGAAAAAATAAAATTCAAAAAATACTTACATTGTTGAAAAGAGAACAAAAAACAAATTGTAAAAATTTCAAAAAGTTTCAATGTGAATTAAGTGAGATATGACCATTTTAATATTTTCATATTAATTAGATTTAATTTTTTAATTAGCTAATTTGATTTTTCATTTCCAGCATGCAAAAATGCTAGAAATGAAAAATCAAATTACATTAAAGAACAAGTATTGAAAAGCATTTTATTAAATCAATATTAACATAATCTAATTATGTTTTATGTTTGATTTAATTGTAAGTATTATTACAATATTTCAGGTGCTATATCAGTATAATGAAGAGGAAAAACAAATATACTTTATCTTTCCTGTAAAAATAGGTCCCTCTGCTTTTATCATCAAAGTCTTAAAGCAAAAAAAATTTAATTATCCCTGACTATAGTTTAATTTTATTAAAATAAAACTGCATTCACTTTGTTTTTGGCACTGGATTAATAGTTTGGTATTATCTGTTATTTAAAAAAACTACATTAATTTAGCATTGGTTATGTTAAGCATTGGCATAATGTAGCCTAAAGACTAACTTGAACACTGAAATTGATTGAAATTAACTTGAATTAAATAAATAAAGTAATATGAAAATAAGTCAAATATTTATTTTGGATATTGCATGTAGCTTTAAAAAATTTCATTACAATTGCACGAAGTTTGAGTTTAATTTTTTCCATTTTTCTATAATTTGTTTATTTCCCTATATTATCATTCCCTTAATTCCATACTTTATAAATTATCAATGTTTGACTATATTAAAATTACAGTAAAATGCCTTACCATTAACAGCTTTAATGTTTTTTCCTTCAGGGTTTTTAAATATTTTGGTAATATTCGAAATTCTGTAAAATATAGATAAAGTTTATTAAATTTTAAATAAAATAAAATTATTCAATATAAACAAATTCCTTAACTTTAAAAAACTTATCTATGAAATTATTGATATCTAAAATTAATTCTCAAAATATTTTTAAATATTGATATAAGAGCATAAAATTTCATATCTTCTAATAAAATTATTTTTCTCAATATTTGTACAAAATCTATAAATGAAATAAGCTATATTTTTTCATCAAATATCAGGGAAAAGATTATCCTAAAAAAATAAATAGTAAAAATAAAAAAGCTAAAATACAAAAAAGTACTTAAAACCATGCATAAATTCATCCCACTTCTTGTTTAATTATAAATATTACAGCACAGATTATAAATGGAAACGTTCTTTATTATAACTGAAGATCTTTCAGCTTCATTAAGCCATCGTCAACATAATACATAAATGAATAAAATATTCGAATGTTATATAAACTTTAAAAACTCAGAAAGAATACATTTAAAAATTTTTTAAAAACGAATACATTTAACGAATTTATACAATGACATTAATTTTAAATGTATTTGTTTTTAAAAAATTTTTAAATGTATTCTTTCTCAGTTTTTAAAGTTTATATAACATTCGAATATTTTATTCGTTTATGTATTATGCTGATGAGGGCTTAATGAAGCTGAAAGATCTTCAGTTATAATAAAGAACGTTTCCACTTATAATCTGTGCTGTAATATTTATAATTAAGTACTTAAAAGTAATACATTGGCATAAAATTAAAATTGTATGGTTAAAAATAAATTCACGGATTACAAAAGTAATAGTTTAAACCAGGGGTGGGCAATTATTTTCTGCCGCGGGCCGGATAAACAATCTTCAGGATGAAGCGGGCCGTATAAAAATTGAAAAGTACTTAAGGGCGAATTTAACCTTACGGCGCCGTAATTATGTAATTACTAATTATTATTATTATGTAATGAAATTATTAATAGATTACCTAATGTTAATTAAAGCCGCGTGGTAAAGCTTTGACTTACCACCCTGGAAGATCCAGGTTCCATACCTCCAATTTTTTAGGAGGGGTCTGGACCCGGTCCGTTGAACCCCATCCTTCGACCATCCGGTTGACCGCATCATGGGTGCTGGCACAGCCCGTCCTACCCTTTTTGCCGCTGTATGCAAATCCAAAAAATGCCACCTTAAGCTTCAAAAATACTTTTTCCGCTTTAGTTCAGGCGGTTTTGCCGCCGAAGGCGGTCGCCTACCTTGCCTACCGCCTAGGGTCTATCTGGCAGCGGCTACTTATAAAGCCCATCACAGGCCAGTCTGTGATGGGCTTTATAAGGGCCGCTGCCAGATGCAGAATATGCCATGAGGATATGGCGACAATGGTATTAGCGCAATTCCTGGTAAGTTATTAAGTTAGATGATGAACAACGATGTAAAATATGAAAATAAATATTTCTTAAACAGTTAGTATTGTGGTTATTCATCGTGAGGTTAGCTAATGGCCGGAATCTCACAAAGCAAGAATCAATTACCATATTTTACATATAGTTAATACTTCGAATAGTGCGAGGTGGAACCAATTATTCGCACTAATCGAGGCCAACCTGTATTTCCACTTCAATATTTAACGACGTCAATGATACTACCAACTACAGTCTTCAAACATCATTTTTGACATCCGAGGAATTAGTTGCAGATGAATTTTCGCAAAATATTAAAGAAGCGAATATGAATCAGGAAGAATCTGCTGAGGTAAATTCTGAGAATATTAGTAAATTTTTAGGAAAAGAATATCCCACAGATAAAGCAAACTTTCCATCCAGTTTAAATATTGAACAAAAAACTTTGGACTTATCAACCATATATTTCATTTCCGAAAGATCAAAATGGAGTAAATAAGAATCGTGGGTTCAATGCTATTTTTTATGAAAAACGAAATAAATTAGGCATGAAAATTAAACGGCACTGGTTATGCTGTTCTTCTACATTAAATAAATGTTATTTAATGTAGAATAACATTTAGAACCAACAAGGTTATTTTAATCCATTAGAACCAACAAGGTTATTTAATAATAATATTTCGCCAAATGTTTGGATGGATGGCTATTCTGATTGGCACCATATAACAAGAAGTATTGAAATGTAGTGGAACCAATTATTCGCACTAATCGAGGCCAACCTGTATTTCCACTTCAATATTTAACGACGTCAATGATACTACCAACTACAGTCTTCAAACATCATTTTTGACAACGAGGCCAACCTGTACTTCCATTTCAATATTTAACGACGTCAATGATACTACCAACTACAGTCTTCAAACATCATTTTTGACATCCGAGGAATTAGTTGCAGATGAATTTTCGCAAAATATTAAAGAAGCGAATATGAATCAGGAAGAATCTGCTGAGGTAAATTCTGAGAATATTAGTAAATTTTTAGGAAAAGAATATCCCATATATAAAGCAAACTTTCCATCCAGTTTAAATATTGAACAAAAAACTTTGGACTTATCAACCATATATTTCATTTCCGAAAGATCAAAATGGAGTAAATAAGAATCGTGGGTTCAATGCTATTTTTTATGAAAAACGAAATAAATTAGGCATGAAAATTAAACGGCACTGGTTATGCTGTTCTTCTACATTAAATAAATGTTATTTAATGTAGAATAACATTTAGAACCAACAAGGTTATTTTAATCAATTAGAACCAACAAGATTATTTAATATTATTATTAAATAACCGACAAGGTTATTTAATAATAATATTTCGCAAAATGTTTGGCTGGATGGCTATTCTGATTGGCGCCATATAACAAGAAGTATTGAAATGCATGAAAATTCAACAACTCATTTACAATCATGTATTATCTATGAACAATGGCAATTACATGGCTATTTAGGAGCTGATCTTGAAATCCAAACCAGAAATGAATCAAACTTTTGAAGAAAAATTTTAGAAAGAATAATAAATATAACTAACTCTTGCAATGTGCAATTTACCTTTCAGAGAACACCGAGAAGATACGGTTACTATAGAAAGAGATCGTTCTGGAAACTTTTTATCTCTTATTGATTTACTAAGTATTTATGAACCAGTTCTATAACAATTATCAAGAAAACCTAAAAAGACTATTCAATATCTAAGTCCCAAAATACAAAACGAATTGATTCGAATCCAATTTGATTCACTTCAAAAAAAATATATTTTCTGAGATACAAAATGTCGCACTTTTCTCCATCATTGTGGATACAACTCAGAATATATCAAAAGTGGATCAATTAAGTTTAATCGTTAGATATGTACAAATAAAAGCTTCAGATGAAGAAAAACCTGACAGTATTGAAGTAAAAGAGGCATTTTTAAATTTTATGGAAGTTATTGATCAAAGATCAGAAGACTTAGTCGATTTAATAATTAAAAGTCTTGAGAACAGAGGATTCAATTTGTCAAAATTCTGTGGACATGCATATGATGGTGCAGCTAATTATGTCTGGCATTTAAAATGGAGTTAAAAAACGGATTTTGAAAAAATATCCTCTTGCAAAATATGTTCAATGTGCAAATCATAATTTGAATTTGGTACTAAATGACTCTAAAAATGTTGCTACTATGGAATCTTTTTTTTAACTTTTTAGAACAATTGTATATATTATTAATACACCGAGAAGATACGATTACTATAGAAAGAGATCGTTCTGGAAACTTTTTATCTCTTATTGATTTACTAACAAGTAAGTATTTATGAACCAGTTCTATAAGAATTATCAAGAAAACCTAAAAAGACTATTAAATATCTAAGTCCCAAAATACAAAACGAATTGATTCGAATCCAATTTGATTCACTTCAAAAAAAATATATTTTCCGAGATACAAAATGTCGCACTTTTCTCCATCATTGTGGATACAACTCAGAATATATCAAAAGTGGATCAATTAAGTTTAATCGTTAGATATGTACAAATAAAAGCTTCAGATGAAGAAAAACCTGAGAGTATTGAAGTAAAAGAGGCATTTTTAAATTTTATGGAAGTTATTGATCAAAGATCAGAAGACTTAGTCGATTTAATAATTAAAAGTCTTGAGAACAGAGGATTCAATTTGTCAGTGGACAAGCATATGATGGTGCAGCTAATTATGTCTGGCATTTACAATGAAGTTAAAAAACGGATTTTGAAAAAATATCCTCTTGCAAAATATGTTCATTGTGCAAATCATAATTTGAATTTGGTACTAAATGACTCTGTAAAAAATGTTGCTACTATGGAATCTTTTTTTAACTTTTTAGAACAATTGTATATATTTTTTGGACACAGTATCAAAAAGGAAAATTTTATCTGAAATGGGAAACACAAAAACTATTCTAAAACGATTATGTCAAACAGTTGGTCATCCAGAAATGATTGCTTATTAGCAATCAAATACAAATATATCGATATTATGAAAGCTCTTTCAAAAATAATAATATTAAAAAACAACAGTTCTGAAGTTAATGAAGCAAGATTATTATTAAAACGTTTACAGATGTTTGAAAAAATATTCCTAATTGTTTTGGAAAGCAGAATTTTAGAAACCGTTGATAAGATTTCAAAACAACTTCAAAATCTAAAATCGGATCTTAATATGACAAGAATATTATTAAAAATAATATTCCTAATTGTTTCGGAAAGCAGAATTTTAGAAACCATTGATAAGGTTTCAAAACAACTTCAAAATCTAAAATCGGATCTTAATATGACAAGAATATTATTAAAATATTGTTATGAAAATGTATCAGGACTTCGAAATAAACATGACGATTTAAAAAATTTAGCTATCCAAAACTTTATTTCTGCTCCTGGGGAGCAGAAATAAAGTTTATATCGAAAAGAATAAGTACAGTTAAACGCTACTTTGATGAACTTTGTACAGATGAACGAATATCCGATCCCGAACTAAATTTTAAATATTCCGTTTTCTATAATTGAAATAAACATGATGATTTAAAAAATTTAGCTATCCAAAACTTTATTTCTGCTCCTGGAGAGCAGAAATAAAGTTTATATCGAAAAGATTAAGTACAGTTAAACGCTACTTTGATGAACATTGTACAGATGAACGAATATCCGATCCCGAACTAAATTTTAAATATTCCGTTTTCTATAATACAATAGACATCATAACATCTTAGCTGAAAAGCAGATTTACTAGTATGGAAAGTTTATTAGATTCTTTTTGTGTTCTTATTCCGTCAAATTTATGCACATTTTCGGAAGAGATTTTATTTGAAAGAAGTATGAAATTAATGAAGGAATATCCTGATGATATTTCTGACTAATTTTCTCATCAATTAATATCATTCCGAAGAAGTATGGATTCAGAAATTAAGAAAATTACTGGAATATCCTGATGATGTTTCTGACTCATTTTTCTCATCAATTAATATCATTCCGAAGAAGTATGAATTCAGAAATTAAGAAAATTACATCTGTAAGTGAACTCGCTTCTTTATTAATGATAAAGTACCCAGCATTGTCGTCTACGTTTCCTGATATAGGTATATACAGCCTGCATTTTATTTTTAACAATTCCTGTGGCTATTGCCACTGCTGAAAGTTCCTTTTCGATTTTAAAATTAATTAAAAACTATTTAAGAAGTACAATATCGCAACAACTGTTATCTGGCTTGGCAGTTCTGTTTAATTGAACAAGATCGGACAAAGAAAATTAACATAAAAGAAATTATCGATCGTTTTGCGGAGGCAAAAGCAAGTTTACGACAATGCTGGGTAGGTTTCCTGATATATATACAGCCTGCATTTTATTTTTAACAATTCCTGTGGCTATTGCCAGTGCTGAAAGTTCCTTTTCGATTTTAAAATTAATTAAAAACTATTTAAGAAGTACAATTCGCAACAACTGTTATCTGGCTTGGCAGTTCTGTCAATTGAACAAAGAAAATCGGACAAAGAAAATTAACATAAAAGAAATTATCGATCGTTTTGCGGAGGCAAAAGCAAGAAACTATATTTAAATAATCTAATGTCTTAATTAAACCTACAGATAATTTAGTTATGATTTTACTGTACTAATATATATTTTTTTTCAAACAAATTATTGATTTAAAATTTATATTGATTTTATATAAAAATTATATAATTTACAAATTTTAGATGTTTTCATTATTATCGTAACATTAACTATTTAAATTTTGTTAGTTTTTATTAATATACAACAAATTTCTGTTTTCATCAATTAGATTAGAGTTCTTTAAAAGTTCATAAAATTTATACAATAAACATAATGTATACAGTAAGACCCTGCTTAATGCTGCTTCAATATAATGGGGTTTTTTTTTAATTTTATATATTTTATTGATTTACTTTGGTGCAGTTTTTCAAACCGTTATACTTACATAAATCTGAAATCACACTAATTTGTTGCTTTGATACTCCTATGCTATCTCGCAATGCATTTGATATCAGTTCAGTGCAGTACATACGAAAGTGTTCAACGGTCACAGTACACATATATGATTGTTCATCAACGTTATTTTACAGTTAAAGTTTAGCCACTATTATGGAAATTATAGATCAGTTTATATAAAATGATCCAAATTTTGATAGATGTCCAAAGGCAAGACAAAGTGTCATGGATGCGATGTCTAGCTATCGATAGTTGCTTGCTGAACAAAAGAGGAAAAGGCAAACGATTTTTCGTTAGATGATTGTTAACGAAAAATTAAAAAGTATCAAATGAGGAAGAACCTTCCTCTTCACAAACAAATTATTTCTTCGATATTTTTGATTTTCATGTATGATTTATGAATACAAATCGATATTAGCAATAAAAATGTCTATAATTATAATAGTAATAATATATGTTACAAAATAAAATTTAAAGAAATGCTATGTATATATATATTTATTCACGTAATAATACATGTTACAAAATAAAATTTAAAAAATGTTATGTATATTATAGTAATAATACATGTTACAAAATAAAATTAAAAAAATCCTATGTATACAGTAATAATACATGCTACAAAATAAAATAAACAAAAATGCTACGTATATTGAATTGATATTAGCAATAAAAAATGTCTATAATTAATGTAATACAATAGGTAATATGTTACACAATAATAAAATGTCTATAATTAATGTAATACAATAGTAATAATACATGTTACAATGTCTATAATTAATGTAATACAATAGTAATAATACATGTTACAAAATAAAAGGTACGTATATTTTTTTATTCACACTCCCGTTTCACCTATTCTCATTATTTACATGTTAAGATGATCTTGTTTAATGCTTTGTAACGCGTTTCGTTTAGCGCTTTACTTTCTTGGAATGTATCCCCTGTGTTAAATGGGGTCTTACTGTACATGTTTCCCTCAATTTACAACAGTAATTATGGCTTTGGATACTGTTTACTTAAGTGAAAATCCGTAAGTCAAAAACTCATTTCTCATTAATTTCAACATAGAAATTTCTAATCTGTTATTGGTTATATCAGAAAGTTCTGCTATTTTACGTATTGATATTAAAATATTCCAAAAGCATTAATATAAACAAATATTGCATACTATAATACAATACTAATAGTTTAAAATAGTTGTTATCTATTTACTCTATTTACTCTATTTCTTGCTTTTCAATTTTTGAATTTTAGCATGCTGAGTTCCAAAGGATTTTTAAATTTAGGCTTAATGCAGAAATAAATCTACCAATCATTTTTAATTTTATTTATTATTTAAAAATAATAAATTTTTAAATAATATCAATAATTTTTAAATTCTTTGATTCTGATAAATTATTTGCAGAAATAAATTAAATTTCTTAAAATAATTTAAAACAAAATTTATATTATCCATTAAAAGCATATTAATTACAGATTTTATAATAATAATTTATTTTATCAAAACTAATAGATATAAAATAAAATTTTTTTTCCCAAGTTTTAATTTAAATAAAGAAATCAAGTAATAAAGAAAAGAAAATAAATAATATAGATAGCACAGCAGTATAATAGGCAAATAATAGCTAACGGCAAAAAAGCCCATCTTTCGGGCATTTCACCCCTTCAAAGCCAAGGACTGTTCTTGGACTGCTCCTCATCCAGTTTTACTAACCAAAAAATAACATTAATTTGTTAATTAACATCATAAAGGGCATGGACCTTTGTTAGTAAGACTGATCTATGCTTACAACTCACATTAATCGAATATTTGCTCGCACTAAATGAAAAATGGTATCATTTATATAAGTCACACTAATCGAAAATCGCATTATTCGAACTCTCACTAATTGAGGCCTACCTGTAGTTGAAACCAAAGGATAATCATGCAGTTTCAAGGTTATACTTACTCACTATTTGAGGCCTACCTGTAGTTGAAACCAAAGGATAATCATGCAGTTTCAAGGTTATACTTAATAGAGAATATATTATTGCGAAATATGAAAATAAACTAATTAATCTGAAAGTTATTAGTGGAGACATCTGGTAGACATAGAGGATATTTCAATACCTATGTTAAGAGGAACATTTTAATTCGGGTTGTCAATTTCATTAAAATCATTTTAACATACAATATTACTGAATGTCATTAGCTAGTACCCATTGGTTTGTGTTATAAGCTTTTCATACACATTAGATGTGGTATTTTCCAGGGCAATTCCCTCAGCCCACTTTGGTTCTGCCTCGCCTTAAATCCACTTTCTAACAAACTGAACACATCGAACTGTGGCTACAACATTAGACAAAATCGAACAACACACTACACACACACACACACCTCTTTTACATGGACGACATTAAACTGTATGCCTCAACACAAACACAATTACAACAGTTGTTACAAATTACGCACACATTTTCAAAAGACATACACATGGAGTTTGGCCTAGACAAATGCAAAACACTCCACATAGAAAAGGGAGTCCTAAAGAAAGGAGGCTTCACTCTTGAAAATGGAGACA
>AYEL01086316.1:0-102817 GCA_000484575.1 Olivierus martensii
CAGGGGCCCTAGTCTCGAGTTTATCGTGTTACAACGCAATCGTGTTAGCAGTATCACGTGACACCAACTCCCATGTTTAGACACAATTGATAGGGCATTAGCAGTATCACGTGACACCAACACGAATGCGTTGTAACACGATAAACTCGAGACTAGGATCCCAGGATGTTTTCTTGTATGTGTGCAGTGTTGTCTATTTGGCATGGAGTGTTGTTCTGAAGATTTAGTGGTGTCATGTTTCTATCTGCCAAGACAATAGATTTGGGTATTTGTGATGTATGTTGTTTTTTATGGAAGAACTCTCTCAGATTATAGATCTGTCTGTCGTGTAAATATGGAATGTCAATAAGGCTACATCCTCCTTCCTTGCGTGGGAGAGTAGTTCTTTCTATAGCAGATTTCAGGTGATGGTATTGGTATTTTGTAAGTGTTGTTCGTATTTTTCTTTGGAGTGATTCAAGCTCTGTCTGTGTCCACTGTATCACTCCAACGGAGTAAGTTAGTATGGGTATTGCAAATGTGTTGATGGCTTTCACTGTGTTTTTTCCATTCAGTATGTATGGCAAATGTGTTGATGGCTTTCACTGTGTTTTTTCCATTCAGGGTATGTTGTTGTTGTTGTTGTTGTTATTATTATTATTATGTAAAACACAGTTATATAACATATTAAAGCAGTATTTCAAGATTCTGAAACTTTATGGAAAACCTTTACATAATCAGAACTTTTTATTGAAATCTTTGAAATAAAAAATTTCTAATTGCTTCAATTATGGCATCTATTACACAATATATACAATGATCTTCGTACCAGAAGGTTCAGCATAATAATAATTTGACTTATGAAAAACAAATTACAGATTATGCTCAATATATGACTATTCATATTTACTATAGTGATATAATCAGTTCTGTGATTGGTGAATGTAATTCCATGGGTTAGAGTTCCTGACCTAATGGGTCTGATATATGAAAACATTCTTTTTTATGTTTGGTTCTTGTAGTTGTATATTCTTTATATTTATTAAGATAATGCACAGTGTCCTAGTAAACATTAGTAGTGAGAAATTTGTAAATTTTGGGCATTTCTGATTTCTGACAAAATCCAATTTGCAAGGACATGGTTTGAATTGAATCTTATTGTAAGTTGAGTATTACTTGTATATTCATAACTTGTTAATAAATTACAGATATTCCTCAAGTACACCAAACATTTTGTTACAATGTATTTTAGAAAGTGAGAGAATAACTATATATTTCTCACAGGTAGTTTTTGTCATAAGTCAAGGACTACCTATATATTCCTAACTTGTTAGTAAATTACTTGAAAATTATCTGTATGTTAAAAATTTTGTCACGTTACATTTTAGAAACTGAGAAGGTGCCTAGTATGTCAAACATTTGACATACTAGGCATCTTTAGTTTTTAATATAGTATCAAATATATTGTGTTTATTATTAAAATAGTTTTGATGACTATTATAATACTATAATTTTTTTATGGTTATTGCATTACCATGTATACAGCATATAATAGTGCTTTTAGTTTTATCATACATTATACAGTAATTTATGTATGTTGAAAAATGTCTGAAATATACAAATAATAATATAAAAATTCATTTACCACATGGTAAAACAATTACACCTGATCTTGCTCTTCCATTACCAAACATTTTTCTCAAACTTTTTTCTTGATATGGTCTTAAAATTGCAGATGGTTTAAGATCAATGCTATAATTAAAAAACAAATTAATCATTTTGCAATAAAATTCATAGAATTTATTATGATAAATAATAAAACTTACTTAATATCTGGATTTATGGTATCATTTTTAAAATCATATTCAGCTAATAGAGGATATTCTAATTCAATACACCTAATCAAAAACAAATTATATTTTATTTAAGATTTTGCTATTTTCTATCATTTTAAAAAGGATATTGGTTGGTTACTTCAATCATAATCAAAATTAATATCCGTTTTAAAATGAATCATTAATTCAACTTTAAAATCTTTTGATCATCATCATCATGTTTTACAACCTCCAGTTTAATGAAGGGATTTTAATAATTTTATAGAGTATTTCAAAAAAATTGTTTTAAATAAAATCTCCCTAATACACCTTTTCTGTAGTAGTTCAATTGTTTCTTGTTTTACTTCAAAAGAAACAGTTTGTAAATCTTCAATTTCTTCTTCATCTCTCTCCATTTTCTCATAATAATTGAAAATATCATCTGGTACTGTAGTTGCAGTGGAATTAACAGACTTGTTTTGTTCTTTATTATTTTCAACTGATTCTTTAGAAAACTGAAAAATTATAACTTTTATAGGTATCTTAACTAATTTATATAGAAATAAAATTTATCATAAATACACAACAATTTTTAAAGAAACCTGAGGCATTTTTGATGATTTTTGTTGTATTATAGTCATTCCAGTTGAATCATCTGTATCTCTTCTAAGACGGCAATCTTGAATTTTATGATCTTTCAAAAGTTTTTGTAGAATGTCCTTAAGATTAAAAATAAGTAATTCATAAATATTATTATTATATGTATGAATATATATATTTTTCAATATTACTTACTGGAAATGTACTTTCCACAAAATAACGATTATGTTTTAAAACCAATTTCACTTTTCCATAACTCAAAGTACATAACTGTAAATAAAACATTAAAAAACATTAATTTTAAAATCTGTTTTAAAACTTTTATTTTTCACTAATTTAAATACATTCCATATGATATGCATGTCAAAGATCTAATTCCATAACTTGATTGAAAAAGTTGATTTTATGAATTGAACCTAATTATGAAAGTCAAATTCTATTATTCCAAATTAACTAGCAAGAAAAAACATCAGAATTAAATTTAAATAAAATTAAAAGTAATACAATATATCAGATTTACAATTACAGAGAATTATATTTCTGGATCCACTATACAATTTAATTTATATGTATGTCAAACTTGCACTCGCATTATAGTAATATATTATACTTTGATTATATTACATAGGTTAATGTATGAATTATTATAGCACATTTAATGTAGTTTAATAATTTTAAATATATATACTCTTGTAAAACTCTAATTTATCATCAAAACTATTAAAAACTAAAATACTTGGTTAGTTAGCTGAATAGAAACAAAATTTAAGAAAAACTATATAAATTAAAGTTCTTTTAAGAAATCAATAATCACGAATAAACAACAGTTACAACATTCAAAAATTTCTATATATATTGCATGTGCAAATTATACTATTTATTAAAATATCAGAAATTATAAATACTTTGAGAAATTATATATCATATCTTTTGTATATTATTACATTTACTAATTATACAGCAGGACATTATTATTTATCTTCTAGCTACAGATATCTATTAGTATACAATACCCTTAATTTAACAAACTGCATTTTTTGTTTTATTAACAAAAATTTTCATTTTGCAAAGAAATTATATCATCATCAATCATCCATTATAATTTGTTTAAATCTATGATTTTCTTGCATATTTTATTTACTGACTATCAGATATGTCAAGTTTACTCTGTATGCCATTGATATTAACACAAAGTCAACTTCTCTCACTAGAAAGAAATTAAAATTAAAAATATAAAGCAGTTTCATGTATGTTTGTCATACAAGTACGATGAGAATTATGTTTAGGTAGCACTGGACACTTATGCTAATATGATATAGAGGAAAAAGAATATAGTAATATTTTAGCATTAAATATAGTAAATTATAGTAATATTATAAATATAATTTATTTGATTAAGATTTGTGATAATTAAAATAATTTTATATAGTAATAGACTTTTCTATAGAAATATAAATAGAAAATATCCTACCTTAATAAATTCAACAACACCTTCTGGAATACTAGTCTTGCTAAGTCTCCCTAAGTATTCAATAATATCACTAGTTTGCAAGCCAACAGAAACTGCAGCATATAGAGAATATGCTGTTAATTGATATTCATGGATATGTTCAGGTCTACATACAGGCTAAAGAATATTGAAATTAGTTTTTGTTAATAAATTGTATTTGAGATTAAAATAAATCTTAAATATTTTATTATATCTTAAATTATATATTATGTAGATAAACATCGTAATAATGTATTTAAAAAAAATCTGTAGAATCTTCTCCGAAAAATCACTGTTTTTTTTTTTATTATAAAAGTTTTCATTATCCTATCTATTCTATCCAAAATATCACATTTTTTAAAGTGATATTTTGTTACAGAAGACTATTTTTATAGTCTTCTGTAATAAAATATTCTGAATATAATAGATTGAATTTTCATGTTAAAGATTGCAAACAATACTTAAAATTGCTGCATTCTGTAACTTGTAAGAACTTATAAACTAGTTAAATTTAAAAAAAAAAAAAGACTTTGCAGTTAACTAAAAAAGACATCATACATTCCCCATAAATACCCAAAAATCCATTTATCAAGTTTATAGAAATTCTTAATATATGAATGCTTTTGGCTATACACATCAATTACAACAAACAAAACAGATTAAATAAAAGAAAGTTATAAAAGACTGTCAATATCTTAAAGAGTGGAATATTTAATTTTCATTATTGAAATATTAAAAATGAAACTTACTTCAGAAATAGCAATAAGAAAATCATGAGCATGTTTATAAACTGGAGAAAATGATTCTAAGAAAATATGTCCATCGGGTGCCTATAATTCATAAATAAAAACATTTTATGATGATTATTTTATTAAAAATTATAATGCTTGTATTCATATTTTAATATAATAAATAACATGCTGAAATAAAAAAATTTTTCTTAAACTGACATCTCTCTTAAATACTAAACATTTTTAAAACAACAAATTTAATATATTTATTCATATATTTAATTGAATAATTTAAAACCAAATTTCAAGATTAAAAATTTCTTGTAATTTACTTTTATACAACACTATTTAATATCTCACTATCAAGCCATTAATCATTAGTTAATCATTATCATTAATATTAATCATTATCATTAATCATTAGTTTAGGTTAAATGTACTTCATTTAACCTAAACTAATGATTAATGAGCTCAATATTAAATTCACATATATTTTTTAAATGCTTTAATTTCATTTGTACCTGCGACCTTTTTGTAAACCGGGTAAGAAATCTGATGATCCGAAATCATATCGTCCAATTGCTTTATCTTCTTCCTTTTTAAAAATCTTTGAATTGATGGTTTTGAAAATTTTAGTGTTTGATTTGGAGAATAAGTTATCTCCAAATCAGCACTATGCCCTACCCAAACATTCCTGTACAACTAATTTAATTCAAACCAAGTCCATACTTTATTAAAAACTTTGAGAATTTAAGATCTACCTATGTGATATATTTAGATTTAAAATCAGCTTTTGATCTTATTGATCATGATATTTTGTATAGTAGGCTATTTTTGGATCATCATATTGATACTAATATTTGTAATTGGATTTACTTCTATCTGAAAAATAGAGTTGCTTCGATTTATTTTAATGACACTGTCTCTGAGAATTTTTCAATGAGGACTGGTGTCTTGCAAGGGTCACCATTGAGTGCTATTCTATTTGATGTCTACATTGATCCTGTTCTTTCCTTGACACAATCTACCGTTTTGGCATATGCCGACGATCTTAAAACATTTAATACATCTCATCTGGTGATTTCTGCAGATTTAAGTAAAATACTGTTATGGTTGGATATCAATAAATTAGAAATAAATATGTCAAAATCACATTATTTATTTTTTTTTCACAGTGGCATGTTACACCGAAAGATATTTCTATTGGTAATATTAAATTATTTTTTCTCCCTTTGTGTCTCTTGTTTTGGATTACGTTATCATGATTTGGAGTTTGGTCAATTCGACTTCGTCTTTTTGAGACAATTGATCTTGGCGTTATATTTGATGATAAGCTTACATTTAATTTACACGTTCAGTTTGTTATCAAGAAATTATATATTCATCTTGGCATCATTTCTAGAAATTTTAAAATCAATACGTATTCGGAAAATTATTTTTTCTGCCTTTGTGTCTCCTGTTTTGGATTACGTTATCGTGATTTGGAGTTTGGTCAACTCGGCTTCATTAGCTAAACTTCATAGAATTTAAAGAAGAATAATTAATATATTGCAGATTGATGATTTTCCTAATTTTAAGTCTCTTAATACTTGAATTTATTATTTGGATTTAAAATATTTACATTTTTATTACCATTATAAATTTGCTTCTTTAGATTGTGGTTTATATTCTCGTTTTGCTGATACTCGTTTTTATATATGTTTGAGAGGTCATGCAGGTTGGTTGAAGATTACAATGCGTTCCTTCCCTTTTAGGATAGTTAATAAACCTGAGCTAATTCCTGTTGAATTATTTTATTATAGTGATATTACTTTTAATAGATATATTAAATTACATTCTATAAATCTTACTGTTTATTTATATAGTGAAAAGTAATAATTTATTTTGTATTTATTTGTTCTGTATTTTTACATGTTTGTTTATGTATTGATTTGTATATTTACTATTTACGATCAGTGTTTGTTTTTTTCGATATTTGATTGTAGTATATCAAAGATTAAAGATTAGATTTTATACTTTACTGATGGTAAGCCGAATTTTGAAAAATAAGTTAGATATAAGATTTCAGATATCCTTTGCTTTATACTACCTCTAATATACTATTATTGTTATTACATTTATAATTTTAAATTTATTCTATAATTAAAAAATTCTTAGGATAGGGCTCTCCTTGTACTTTCTTCCTAAAAGTTCAGGATCCAGGAAGATATTAAACTTCTAGCAAACTGAAACACAATTATCTATTATTCATATAATTATACAATTATTCATATAAAAGCACATCCATATACGAATCAATCTCTCTAATTTAGCATCTAAAAAACAGTAAGAAATCAAGATCCATAAGTTAAGCATCAAATTTCAATAGCTAGAAAAATTGACATTTGTTGAAATACATAAATAATTCTTTCATAATTTTAAAGTTTCAAAACATAGTTCATTACAGACTATATATCTAACATGGAAGCAAAAAAAAATTACAATCAATACCACTGAAATGTCATCAATGTCAGTGGTGTAAGTTCATTTAAGACATGGAAAAAACATGACAATCATCTTACATTATATTTAATCACACTTCCCAACAGTTGGTAGTCTACACTTTTATGAAATGTTTAACCTTCCAACAACTGGACCATTGCAGAGGATTAGTTCAGAGATAAGTATAACTGGACCATTTATTTTGAAAGTGGTATAAGTTCATTTTTTTAAAACAATGAGATATTACATATATAAAAAGTTTACACTAAATTAATGTAATATTTCAGTTTTTTAAAAAAATGGACTTACACCACTTTCAAAATAAACAGTCCATATATATACTGAAATATGTTTATAATTTGAATGCAATGTTAGTATAAAAAAGAAACCTTATATTTCTTTTCAAAAAATATAAATTAAAAGAAAAATGAAAAATAATCACTTATAATAATAGCGAAAAGTCTATAGGAAAAATATAGATAGTTTAAATTATGCTTTTTTCCTATAGAATTTTCTTTAATTGTCTTCTGTAATAAATTATACAAGTTGAAAAATAAGTATAATATACTTTATATAATATAGTACAGGCTTGGCCAAACTTCATGTCACAACGAACCACATAGGATAATCTCAAAATATTTGAGAGCCGCAATCAGTTTCTTTCTGGGTCAATGAGAGCTGCATCAGTTTCTTCGGGTAATCTTAACAATAGATTCAAAAATTGTTTATTATATATTTCACATGCATTTATTTCGTATATAATTCATATTATTTTTACAATAAATAAATTACAAATATATTATATTTTAAATTAAGTAGTATTTGCCCCATATTAACTATTGATTTTCATGGTATGGCGCCATATTGAAGTTACCAAAAAGTCTCAATTTTGTCACCATGAATATAGTATATCTTTCATTAAAATCTAATAATTTTTCAATTAAAGAAAAAAATTATAAGTCTATTTAATTTCATCACAAAATTAAAAATTTTATTCTCTCTTCAGTAGATGATACTTAAATTTGTTAAGTAATTCATTACTTTAGTGGTACTGAATTAGTTTATAAATAATTTTAGAACTTTAAATTGTGAATGATTTAAATTTTTATCCTTCATTTACAGTAACTAAAGTATAAACTACAGAATAAATATTTGTAATTAGCTGTGAAATCAATAAAGATGGTCTTCTGCTACTGACATATTTTAGAAAAAAAAACCATTTTATATAATATTTATTAAAAATTTTACATTTGTCATACAAAGAAAACATATTCACTGTAACACACTATTATTTCCGAAAAAAATATTTACTTTAAAACGTATAAGACAATACAATTATTTTTTTCTGAAGAAAGCAAGACTAAAGAGGAAAAATTAGCCATTAAGACGGAGAAACGTAGTTTGGTTTGACATTTGATATTATTTGATTTGGTTTCAGGAAACTTTCGACACAAAGGCAAATATCTTAAATAATAAATTCGACATAAATTATCAAGTCTAAATCTTAGCTTTGTAACAAACAACTAAATTTTATTTCACGTATTTTATTAATGTTAGCGCTTTACACTTCTATAGATAACGGATAATATCAGTAAACGCAACATTAAGCCAAACACTAAAATGTAAACTATACACGAGGGTGATATTTGGAACAAACAGGAGAAAATCACAGCAAATAAATTATTTTATATTCAGAAACAACAAGCGTTTACATTCTAGAAATCCCAACATAAAATGGATTTTTTTATAAAAATTTTTGAAAAAGATACTGTTTAACATACTTAAGCAAAAGAATAATTACGTAGAACTTAAGCTTGTTAACTATTAGATTTAATGGTAATTCTGCTGCTTAGTACTTGATCTTCAGTGAAAATCTGAAGATTAAGTACTGTAGAGATTTCTAATTTGAAAAAGTTATATAAAAATCGCAAAAATTAGATAACATATACAGTATATATGGCGTTTAAATAATATAGAGATTAATTTTTTCATTTTTCATACAATCTATTCATATCGATCGTTAGCCATTGTGCTCTGTTGATTCAAAATAGTTGTGATTGAAATGTAAAAATAAAAAAATAAAAACTTCATCGTTTTTAATAAAAAATATTATATAAATAAGTCTTAGATCTTTTTATATAAAAATGAATTATTTTCTTGGTTAAAGATTTATTTAAATATGTTGAAAATCTTTGATTTTGTTATAAGTTAGATTTTTTTTAATTAAATATAAAACAAAAAGCTTACTTTTTTTATTTAATTTTAAAATTCTAGCTTTATTGATAAAATTATACGATAATTTATTCGTGTGAAGAAAACATATTTGTAGATGCTGTGAGTCTTTTAAATAAAATTTTTATTAAATATCGAAACTAATTACAATATATTTCAATATTTCGTAATGAATATTGACATATATCATAATTTCCAAATATTTATAAAAAAAATTAAATATAATTTCATTCTTAAAATTAAATATTGTCATTAAAATTGCTTTAATGAATAAAAATGATTTTGAAAAAAGAAGAAAAATTTGTTATTTTCCATATTTTCTTTTTTCAGTTTTTATATTTTCACAGATTTCTCCTTTGAAAAGAAATTTATAAAATTATATGATATTTTTATTTAACTTTAGAAACAAATATTTAAAAACATTTTAATGTAAATATTTTCTGTACATTAGAACTATTTTAATAAGTTCAATAGTTTTGATATTTTGTAACATTTCAATTGTCTTCAAAATTATCAAATTATTCTTTAAAGATTTAGTGTAGCAGAAAATTTCACCAAATTATATATTATTTACATTATACCAACACATAGTCTCACATAAATGCTCATAAATAATAATTAAAAACTTATAAAACGTCTTTTGCAACCTATTATTATTGAAACAAAAAATAACACTGATTTAAAAATAAATTGCTGTAAAATTTAATTTTTTCTGAGGATTTTTATCGACGATAAAATGCATATACCTGATCAAACGCATAATAATGTCACTAACTAGAGTTGGACTTATAAATAACATTTAAAATACTTGTTTTGAATATGATGCAAAATTATCACATTTGATATTAATTATTAATTATATATTAATTAGAATAATAATTAATTTCATAAAATGAATTTTTTTCTTTGATGTACGCATATATTGAAGATATTTTTTTTTTTTCAATAATATTTACATTATCTATTTTATTATCATCAGCACACAATTAAAATTTTAGCAATATATTCGTCAATTTTTGCTGTTTTTATTTCCAATTTAAGAAATTAATTTTCGTTAATCAGCTTATCGAGCGAATCGTTAATAAACAGTAGTAAATCATGATGTATGGTAATTATTCATCTATCTCAATCATTGACAGATATGCATCCAAATATCCGATTTAAGCAAATGTCTAACCAAAAATCTGTCAAAAATCATAAATTTTATATTATTGATAACATTAATATTTATATTATCAAATATTATAATAAATAGTTGTGTTGTGTTAAATAATACTAAGATATTTCTGGTTTTTCTCGACTTTTTATATAAAACGAAGATCAAGTGAATGTCTAGTTTAAGAGAAAAATGGTAATATATGAACTGTCAAGATATTTAACAACATAAATTCTTCTGGGTATCAAATTTTTAGCCTTAGTCCTACTCTCCTTACACAGTGTGATAGATGATATTCGTTTTTTTTTCCAAAAAAAGAAGTAAAATACTGCTTAAAAATCACACAAAAAATTGTAAATCTCGACCATCCAAATTGCAACAAGCTCTTTTGAGTTATTCTTAAATCGTGACTTTGAATTTTTATTCATGTCTCAATTTCCTGTTCTACTAGTGCGACAATATTTTTTCTTATTTATTGGCTTACATCCTTTTTAAGAGAACTATTTATTGAAAATTTTTCCGTCAAAACTACACAATCTATACAAAAAATATCTAATAGTTAAATATCTCTTCCAAGCAATTATTTTTCAGTAAAAATTGACAAAGTTAGCCGCAATTTATTGAAAATTTTTCCGTCAAAACTACACAATCTATACAAAAATTGTTAGAAAAACAATGCAAATAGTTAAATATCTCTTCCAAGCAATTATTTTTCAGTAAAAATTGACAAAGTTAGCCTAAAATTGTTTCTCACTTCTTAAATTGAAAATTCCTCTCAAAAAATCTTGTTGGCGCAATATTAAAACAATCAATCACTGGCAGTTACGCTATAGCCAATATAAGAAAGTAGAAGTGCCAGGAGCACATAAAATATTTGCGAATTAATTTCATTTAATGAAATATATAAGTAAATGTATGAAGTAATTAATAAAAATATTCATAAAAATAATCATAGAATTGAAAATTATATACAATATTATGATCTATTATACTGTACAGTATTTTTCAGGGATTGATGAACAGGTTTATTATTAGTTCCAATATTCTTTAGCAAAATTTATATGCAATTTATTACAATATATTAATTTATAAAAATTCTAATAAATTTGTGCATTTTTGTTTTCTGTTTCTTCAATTCCCTCCCCTGGGGGTTATGTAAAGATGCTTTTCTTCCGATCGCACCCACTAGTACTAAATAATGATGCGAGGTGGGCTTGCAGGTCGGGCGATTCGGTATCTGTATAGAGTCCCATAGAAGGCCCTAGTGACGGACGTGGGCACCGCCAACAGTTCTGATTCTTTATGGAGACTTGCGAATGAGTCTCCAGTGACGGACGCAATAAATGCCGAATAATATGAGGTGACCCCTTTAGCCGCCTTTTACACTATACGGGATCAAACAATGGATATATTCTGGCTCTATATATACCCACTGGGACGTGTATTTTTGTCAAGAATGTTGCGCATTAATAAAGGAGCAGTAAATCCTTTCAGTGATAAAAAATATGCTTATTTTTATCACTGAAGGGAACACGAATAATGAAATAAGTACTGTATAATAACTACAAACTAAACATTTTACTAATTTTTCTAATAATAAAAATGCTGATTTGATGATTTAAATATCAGACAAATACTTAAACATGCCAATTTTTCAAAAATATTTTCGATACGGAATAATCAAAAATGATTTATATACATATTTACAGGTGGAATATCATAAATATAAATAACTATTAAAATAAAATATTGAAGAAATTTTACAGCTCATGTTTGAAAGTATTATGTACCCTTCAAATATAGGATATAATAATTTGAAATAAATTATATGCATCTATTAAATGTTTTGAATAAATGCAATGGTAATTCTCTTAGATTCCTCACTTGTGGATAACAACAAATATAAGAAAAACTTAATTTTGAAAAGATTTTTCAAATGTAAGAAAAATTTGTTTTATTTGATTGATATTATAATAAAAAATTAAAACATCTGTTTTTAGTAGATTATTTAATAAATCGATATTTTACGATGATATTGAAGTGAATCTGAATTTGTTTTATTGTTCTGTCATTTCTAGAATACGAAATAAACAATTAACTATTTTCCTCGATTTCAGGCTATGCCACAGTAAAAAAATAGAATTTTTTTTCTTTTTTCAGTTTAATATTATTATTATAATTATTAAAATATGCTCTCTTAACTCGTAATAATAGCTAAACTTTATTGCCAATAGGAATTAATATTGCTGTTGATTAGATACTGTTAAGTCGTATTTTTAAGCAATTTTTGGTAAAAGAACGATCGTATGCTCAATATTCACTTTCCATCTCGTTGTCTGTTGGCAAGAAATCTGGAAATTTTTGATAATAATTTCCGATTATCTAAGCCATATATATACCTATTAATTTTGAGGATGTCATGTGGTGTCGTTACAAGATGGCTGCCGTCCAAACGCCATATCTCGGAAACCATACGCTGCACTTGAATGATATTATAGTCATTTGAAAGGATTTTAGATGTATTTTACACAGAAATGTGTGATGCAATCACTTTTTCCTACGTTCTTTTATCAAACAAAATATTATAAAGCATTCAAAATTTAGAGGATTAATCCTTATTCATCAAAGCTATAGCCTACCTCAGTTAATTATTATAATTTTTTATATTATTCCAACAGATTTTTGATGATAATTTTGTATCTTTCAAAATCATCATCACACATGAATGATATTGTGATCATTTGTAATGCTATTTTTTTTTTTTTTTTTTTATTTTTTATTTTTTTTTTTTTTTTTTTTTTTTTTTTTTTTTTTGTAAAACATGATTATCGATCTTATTTCTATCAGTTTAATGAACAGTAAATTTAAAGCTATAAAAGGAATTTAAATAGTTTTTCGAATTTAATACGAGAATTTCTTTTTTATATAATTATTTCCCATGTCTCAAATATTGAATTAAATTTATGAAAATATTTTTTCTGCGATTAATTAAATTATTGATGAAAATTAAAAATAGATTTTGAAAAATTTAAATGTTACTAATACATACATTAATAATGTATTATAGCAATAATTTAATACATTTTTAATGTTTAATATCTACTTCATTTTGCGATTTTATTCGTAACAGTGATGCGAAACATACGGTTTTACGACTCATAAATGAGTCGTGGAAACTTTAAATTAAATTAATTTTCTAATTTAATATTGAAAAAAAAACCAAATAACCAATTTATTCTGGAACATTTATTAAGTAATTTTATAATAAATTTTAAATTGATGTAATTACGAAATATTTCCGTATTTTCAATTCTGTGTTATAAAAATTCATAAATTCGCTAGAAGTTATCTTATTTTAAGTTTCAGAAATCCATAATTATTACATTTTTTATTTTTATTTTTTCAATTAATATATGAGATAAAATATATAACTAATAAATAAATGCTTTTTTCTGAACTTTTTATTAAGAAAGTGAATGTTGCAAACAAAAATGCTGTGCAACAATAAATACAACAAAAAAATTCGATGCATTACTGTATTGGTTTTAAAACTAATTGCTTCAGAATTTTCTTTATATTGTCGAAAATTTTGCAGTTTATAAACAATACTTGTTTATGAACAATTATTATTACTCTTTCTCTTCGTCGAAGTAATAAATTTTCTTTAATTTCAAAAACGTTCTTCTGATTTATAGCTAGAATAATCATTCATATGATAAAAATACTAAATATAAGTAAACAATCTGATATTTAATTAATTAATATATATTATCAGTTCATCCTAACAGTAGTCAATTTTATCATTGAGTTTTGAAAGGATATAAAAGATAAATCACTTGCTAATTTAATCAAATATATATTCCTCATTTAAATAAATTAAACTTTTTCAGTTGTGAAATCTTTTAAAAATTCATGTCTAGACAAGCTGAGACATGTTTGAATAAGTAAAGTATAAAAAAAGACATTACTTTTGGGATGATTTAATATTTATAATTATGCAAATATATTAGTCCTCCTATTAAAAATATTTATTCGTTTATTATTTATTTATTGTTCTATTAATAAAAATTCATCTCTATTCTCATGTTCGACATGTGTTCATTAATATTATAATTATGATTAATGTTTAATACGCTAGTAAATGCATGTTTAGAAAAAGCAAAACAGTGAATATGGTTCGATATTTGTTATCATTTGGGTTGTGTGACGTAATAATAGCAACAGTTTCTTTGTTTCACCACTGAGACACAGATAAAATATTGTGACGACACTGATAATAATGTCATTTTATTTATGACGTAATTATGAATTCTAGCATTTCTTTGGCTGCGATATCGTTTTTTTTTATTATTTTTATTTTAAGGAGGGAATTACAAATACTTATAATTGTGTCTATACAAAAAGTCATTATAATAATTAGATTTCAATTAAAATTCAAATTTTCTACAAATTTCTGTGAAGAATTGAGATATCGAATTTTTCAAAAATCCGTGCAATGGGAGACGATTACAGCAGGAGCAACTATCTTAAATGCATCTAAAACATCTATAAAAATTACTGGACAAGTTTTTTTACTAAAATTATTAGTCATAATAAAAACACAATTATGTCTTAAAAAGTACAGTGATACCTCGGTTCACGAACACAATCCGTTCCTTGACGCTGTTCGTGATCCGAAAAGTTCGTAATCCGAATCAATTTTTCCCATTGCAATTAATGTAAATCCAAGTAATACGTTTTTTGTCCTAGAAAAACAGGGTTTTGTGCGCTCCATGCGCTCGTGCGTGTGTTCGTGACCGAAGCATCGTTCGTAAAGCGAAGCAAAATTTGTTCGCAAAGAATGTTCGTAGACCGATTTGTTCGTGAACCGAGACGTTCGTGATCCGAAGGTATCACTGTATTATTTAATGTTTTTCAACAGCAGTTTATAAACAAAGAAAGAGACTAATCGTTTGATAACAGGCTTTAGAATGACATTAACAGTCGAAAAATAGCACAAAAAAAATGATTATATGGCGATATTTAATATTTTCTTAAAAACTAGTTTTTGCTGCTGCATATATCGTTAGTAAAAAATTATTTAGTAGTGTAATAAATTAAAAAAAATAAAAAATCAGAAATTTCACATACAATAAACAATTGCTAAATTATATTATTAATTCACCAAAACGTTAAATTAAATTTGTATACAGATTTTATTTAAATGAAGTTTAACATACTGTAAATATAAAAATTTATTATAAAATACATCTGTAATCATTTTCTTATTGAAAAAAAATTATATTAATGACTTTAACGTGAAAAACAAACTGATATTGATTATAATCTCTAATCGAGTTGATAAGGAATATGATATTTCTAGTTTGATGATAAAGAATATGTTTACTAATATGTGGTTTTTTGGATAATGTAGATATCAACAGATCCCTCTGATAATTACAGATTGAAGTTTGATAGTAATTGAAAGATTTATCAAACAGATTAAAGATTATCATCAATATTATCAGTTTATTTTTTCGTATTGGAATTATTAATCTCTTTTGTTTTGTTTTTACTTCTAATATGCTTTAAACCATATTGAATTCATTCATTAAATTAAAAAATTACATAAAAATTTATAAGCTTAAAATTGAACATTTCGTAAATGTTAAGTACAACAGAATGTAATTAAAATGTGTTGAAAGTTAAAACAGATGTGTTTTTGGAGGGAGAAAGGAGCCAAAAAAAAAATAAATGCCAGCGCGGATACCAAAGATTCTGAGTACGCCAATATGTCTATTACAACATAAAAAGATATAGAAATATATCTTTTTATGATGGATTTATTAAGAGAAATCGATTATGTCGTAATATATTTCTTAATTCCGTTATACACTAATTTATTACAAATTTGTTGTTTGTTTAATTTATTAAAAATGTTTTGTTCTAATTTGTTTTTTCCTCATTTAAATTTAGCTAAAATCCTTTATATTTTTCTAATTTATTGTTGATTTTTTGCATATTGTAGAAGAGTATTAGTAAACAGAGCATTTTCACATATCATCAAATTTTGGTTTTGTTTTCAACTACTACAAAATTGTTTTGTGTTTTTTTTTTTTTTTCTTTTTTATAATTTTCTCTTAATTTTATAGTTGCTTTTATAACCTTTAATTCTATACAAGTAAATCTACAAAACTTTTCCAATCAATTCTTTTTCATCTACTTTCGTTGAATTGAATTTAGTGAATTCAATTACAATAAATTCTTGAGAATTAATTCTGTCTTATTGAATTTATCACGCAGCGGGACTACAAAACATTCCTTTTCTATCAAATAGAATTTTATTCTTATCATGATAATAAAAAAAAACTTATCTGCTTTCCTATTTTTAAAATTAATTGTATAGTTGATTCGCATAGCATCATCTCTATAACAAACATAATGGAGATGCAATCGTTTAAAAGACATTTACTCAGTGGCTCTTCACAGTCAGGAAAGATTGCTGACTGAATTCTCTGCTAAGATAAATTTACGTGTTTTATGATGCTTAAAACGACAAGAAAATTCATCAAATTAATCTACTATCCTTTAGAATTTTTCTTTCTTTCTGTTGCTTGTTCAAAAGAAATCCTTTTACTTTGCCAACAAAAAATACGTCCAGAAATGATATTTGATAAAAACAAATACTGTATATAAAAATTAATATTTATATACGTTTGGAAACCTAGTTTAGTATATTTGTTATATGAAGATATAAATTCCAGAACTTTGTTTATTTTTCTATATTCAAAATTTGCATTTAGATGAAATTTAAGCGACGGATTTATAACAGGTTAATTTATGTAGAATGAATGATTCAATTTTAGGAAATTATATTTGCAATTAGTTTTTAATATTAAAAACTAAAAAAAAACATAAAAAAGCATTCAAATAAATGATCAGAATGTAACTCGCGTAGGGAATATTGAATGACTTTGTTAATTTAATTTTCTTGGAGATGTAATAAAACTCTTTTCCTCATCAGCTAAACTTCTCTCAGTTTCTATGCCGTTTGATAAAGTGATTCAGCCCTCATAAGTTCAAAGATTTATTAATGAATATCTTACTATATATTAGCCAATAAAAAATATACACAAATTTTAAAATGTTAAGCATGATGAACAAAAATTAAAAAACAAATATCTAAACAATTTTAAGAAAAAAAAATGCCTAATTTTCGTCATAAAAAGAAATAAATCATTATCGTTCCTCTAAACTAGTGTTTCTCAAACTTTTTTAGTATACTAACCACTTTGAGAAAAAAATTAAATGCTCAACGCCTCCCAGGAAACCCACATCTATATTTTTTACAAAAATATGTAAGAATATAAAACAGTAATGATGAAGTTGTGTTACTTATATATTAATAAAAGTAAAAGTAAATAGCTTGAAACAAAACTACCACTTTCGAGTGCTCTTCGATATTTCAGAACTCTTCGGCAGAGCTGCCGAGAGAAATTTTCGGACCCGTGACAAGTCTGTAGTCTGAATCCCATTTAAAAATGCGCATCACTTTGGTTTAATAAAAAAAACCATATAAAACATTAAGCATTTATTTTAAGGCAAACAACATATAAAATGTTAAGCATTTATTTAAAAAAGGCAAACAATAAATTCAAATTCTATACATCATATACTATGTTATAAGTATATAAAACAGTTTATTTATTTTGGTACGACTGCTTTAGGTGCTCTGTCAGCAGTCTGCGAACTATCGTACACGTTATGGACACTTCAGGCCCGACGGTCGGGCCCTCTTCGATGCCGGGCCCGTGACAAAAGTCACAGATGTCACCTCTCTCAGCGGCCCTGCTCTTCGGTACAGAGACGGGTCACGAAGAGACCCAGAAATATTTCATGGAACGTGGGTTGACTCTAGCGACATATGATACTCTTTCCTGCGATCCTTGAAATATAAGGTTATAAGGTTATAAGGTTGTACAATTGTCTTGTAATATAAGGTTATAAGGAACTATATAAGGTTTTTTAATATAGTTACTTGTAAAAACCTAATTATAAGACACTAAAATTAACTTTCCGATTCGCAGGCTTTCGTTCACAATTCGTGTCCATATAGATTTCGGGAATTCGAAGTTTATGCACTGAAAACTTTGCAGTAGGGGAAATTGAAAAAAATAATGTTCTGAGTGTTTTAAAATGAAAGATACTTGAGAAAGTAAAGTAAGTTTAACTTCTGTGGTGTATGGCGTAAAATATAAGGTTTTTTTAATATAGTTACTTGTAAAAACCTAATTATAAGACACTAAAATTAACTTTCCGATTTTCTTTCAAGTTGCAACTCTATAAAAACACTGTGTATATAAGATGTACAGTAATTTAAAAAGTATTTTATAATTCATTCAGTCAATTATTTCTTCCACCGTCCACCGATTTTTATATCGCGCCCCCAATATTGCTTGGAGCTTCAAATGCCTCCTTAGACCGCTCCAGTGCTCACTGGAAAGATCTAAGGGGGCATTTGAAGTTTAGAGCAGTGTTTCTCAAACTAGTCTATCTCCCAATTTGAGAAACACTGCTCTAAACTTTGGGTTTTTGTAAAGTTCCAAAAACATTTATTTGCTAATTAACTTTCCGATTTTCTTTCAAGTTGCAACTCTATAAAAACACTGTGTATATAAGATGTACAGTAATTAAAAAATTATTTTATAATTCATTCATTCAATTATTTCTTCCACCGTCCACCGATTTTTATATCGCGCCCCAAATATTGCTTGGAGCTTCAAATGCCTCCTTAGACCGCTCCAGTGCTCACTGGAAAGATCTAAGGGGGCATTTGAAGTTTAGAGCAGTGTTTCTCAAACTAGTCTATCTCCCAATTTGAGAAACACTGCTCTAAACTTTGGGTTTTTGTAAAGTTCCAAAAACATCTATTTGCTAAATTTTAAAAAATATTTTGTGACTTATTTATTTTCAAATTCAGGAACACCTAGTTATTTCTTAAATTAACTAAACTAAATCGCAATATCGCTCATGGGATATATTCTATTTGCTAAATTTTAAAAAATATTTTGTGACTTATTTATTTTTCAAATTCAGGTACACCTAGTTATTTCTTAAATTAACTAAACTAAATCGCAATATCGCTCATGGGATATATTTTATCAGGAGATTGGCCATTTTTAGAGTCCACTAAAGACTAGTGGACAACATTCACAATGGGGTCAGCTATCGGATGGAGAATGGAGTTCAATGGGCTGAAGTATGGACCCCTCCTGAAAAACTGGAGGTATAGAATCTAGAATTGAACCTGGATCCTTCTAGATGAAAAGCGAATATTTTATTACGGTGACTTCCGTATTTCTTAAGTCTCAGCAATAGTTTTTAAACAATATTTCACTAGGCAAAATAGAAGTTAAGCTTATTCAAATTGTATTACGTTAAATATCACGAGTTTAAAACAAAACTGTGTGTTTCGTTCACGTTTTAAGTTTTCATTATTATCTAGATCAAAGGATTGAAATGAAACAAGATTCATTAAAAAATTATGCGCAAAATTATGCTTTGCAAATGTGAATATAAAAATAAATTTATTCGTTTTTTAATATAAAGTAAAGCGTGTTGAACAAAAAAAAAGTGCTAGTTGAATACAATATTTTTTCAAATTTATTGCAATCATTAATAGATTCTTTTAATGATATTTTTAAATAGATACTCTTTATTTTCTTCTTAAAATAGTTTAATTAAACGAATGTTACTCAAACAAACACAATATTTTTATAAAGTTTAATAGTAATATATATATATATTTTATGATGAAATAATTATTAAGATACAAATAAATTAAATTTGTAAATTATTAAAACAATATCTCTGCATATTAAATATTCTGTAATTTATCAATCCTAATAAAATTACTAGAATTAATAATTCCTGTAACACAAATCTTTTCGAAATAGAAACTTTAACTAGTAAGAATAATAATCTAATTATATTAATTTGTTATTTATATGAATACATTAATTTCACAGACAATTTTAAAAAGAAGGAAACTTGATTTATTTATATTTCTGTATCTATAACTTTCAAAATGCATCCACGCTCAAAGCATTCATTATTACGTCATGATACTCTAAAGAAATATGACGTAGAAACTTGAACGTAACAATGATATTTATGTCGGAATAACATCGCAATGAATTATGACAGTTGCGTTATTGTTACGTCATAGAAGACGAAAGAACTGAAAACACTGACGAAAACTAACACGCCACTATTCTTACATAATATATTGCATTTAATAATTAATGCGTATTCGCAACTGAACTTATTTATATTTTATTATTCTATTTGAATAATAAGAAGAAAGTGTTAAGTACGTATAAAAGTTTGGATTTTATAAACTGATCCGGTAGATACAGTTGAAAAAAATTTCAACGAATATAGCATAAAATGACGTTAGAAAATGACGTTAAAGCATAAAAATGACGTTAAATTCGTCATTATTACGTAACAAACATAAAATAATTTTATATAAATTGTATAAAAAGATATGAAATCAAATTTTTGGCCCAATATTGAATATTTATTTGCACAAAACAATCCTTGATATTTTTTTCAATGTTTAATTTATTTTAATATAGTTATTTTTTTATTATTTGATATTTTCTTTCGATGCAACTTGTAGCAAATTTAAATGGAAGTCGCCTGGTGATTAAGTAGAAAGTCAGAGAATTACTACTATTCAAATCTTTATGAATTGTATATTCACATAACGAGGCTTAAGACGAAAAAAAAAAAAAACAGATTTTAATTAAACATGTTCATAAATTTTTGTTTACGATAATCAATCATACGCAGCAATCAAGAAATTAATAAAACATGTTTATTTCTGAAGACTAAAATGATTATTTATAGCATATAAATAGAATATTTGTTATTTTGCTAGACTATTCTCGAGGCAAAACTCGGAAACTAGTGACATAAAAGGTTCTATAAATATTAAAAATTACAGATTATACGTTACAAAATATACGAATTTATAATATTTTATTATTTACATTTTTTCGAATTAAAATGTAAATAACTTTGAAAAAAAATCTATGCAAATTTAATTTTAAACTATTATACTTGTAGCATAATTTATGTTATGTTTCGCAGTAAATAAATTCCAAATTATGATTTATATGCATAGGAAAAAAAATCTATGCAAATTTAATTTTAAACTATTATAGCATAATTTATGTTATGTTTCGCAGTAAATAAATTCCAAATTATGATTTATATGCATAAAATAAAATAATTTAATTATAAGCATTAAATTTAGTAACTTTTTATGCTGTTATTTCATACGTATAAATATTATGATTTAGAAATTATATAATATAAATATTGAGAAATTCTTGATATCTATATCAAATTTTCCAGATAACTTGCTATTTTTTCGCGATATTTTTTAATATGATTTTTCATTAATCGGCTAAAAAGATTTATATTTCAAAAAAGTTTGTGCTATTTTTTTTTTATTTCTATAAAATTTCGATATTTTTGTTTTAAATTAAAATGAAAGTATGTAGGCCTACTCGTTCAAATATACTTTTTACAAAAATTGAAATTTTTGAGGATCACTTCAAAAAAACTATACTGTTTTGTACGTAATAAGTATAGTCAGCATCGAATAGCATCAAAGTTAGAAGCATTTCTTAAGATTATTTTCCTACTAAAGTTAAACATCTATCATTCAAACTGTCTTCTTTCTAAACTTCCTATTTTATAGTTCTGGATAGATATTACAGCAAATCGATTTTTTTAAGTGATGCTACATATCATATTTACTACATATTTTTCATATATACACTAGACATACAACATATTTTTGCAGATTCGGCTGTTTTACCTCCTTATATGAATATGCTTTCAATAAATGAACTCCTTGATAGCAGATTTAATAACAGAATGAATAATTCATTCATCAGGTGGCTTGTGGTTTGTTAATCCAGTTATTCAAAGCTAGAAATTCGTATTGATCAAAATAATATTAACTAATGATGAAGATATAAATGTTCTACATACTCTTGGCTATGTTAACATTATAGCCAATATAAAGATAAAAATAATTTATTATATAAGAATTTTATGTTTTCATACCATATTAATTTTGTTATAGTGTAATAATGGAACATTTTTTAAATAAAACCACACATGTTCTAGTTGAGCTTGTTTAATAACGAATAATATATAACTTATCACATTCTACATACAAATATAGTTCATAATTAAATTTAAAATCTAGGTAATTTATAAATTTATTTACATGAAATTATTTATATTACAGTATCATTAAATAAAAATTCAATTACTTCATTAATGTAAAACTGTATTGAGCAACAGTTGCATCCTTATTGAAAAAAATTTCTGGTGAGATATATGAAGACCATTAAGCAACTAACCCAATTTTTTATTTTTCAAATCTTTAATAGATACTTTGAACACAAACGTGATAACTTTCGCGTAGTAAAAAGACAACATAATATAAATTTATATTCATATTTTATAAATTTATATTAATAAAAATATAAAGAAGACATTTGGAAAGCAAACAAGCAAAAATAAATCTTTTCTTTTTCTTGTGAACTTTCTGAACTCTCCATAATTTAATGTTGTTCACCAAATTATTTTTAAGAATTCGTTGGCGTAAATAATCGGAAATCTTATAAACAATACTCTGACTTATTGAAATTTTTCATTATTAACAATTAAATTCTAGCTGTTTTTTTTTTCATAAATTTAATAATAGAAACATAATCAAGTTTAATAGATTTAATATGGATAATACTCTGACTTATTGAAATTTCTCATTATTAACAATTAAATTCTAGCTGTTTTTTTTTCATAAATTTAATAATAGAAACATAATCAAGTTTAATAGATTTAATATGGTTGTCTTAATAGTCACATATATTGTTAACAAATTTTAAAATTTCTTTTTCTATTATAAAACCAATAGATACGGTTATTCTTTACATAATTTAATATTCGCATTGAGTTGCTTTTAATCACATCATAATATTTGATATTTATTATTTTTAATTATTTAAAAATTCTATATATATATATATGTGTGTGTGTGTGTGTATGTGTGTGTGTAGAAACTCTAACGAGTTGAATACCATTACAGTTGAAAATTGCAAAAAGTAGTTTCCTTCTTCCGACGGAAATCGGAACAAGGAGACTATTTTGCACCCAATCAATTAAAATCGACACGTAATATATATATATATATATATATATATGGATGTTTTTTTACAAAGTGCAGTATATTTTTAAGATCTTATCGCGTAACTTACGTGGAATATATTTCATCTAAATTCTAATTTTTCAGCTTATACAGTTAAAATAAATTTAATATAAAACGGCAAATAAAAAAGTTAGCAAAATTACTCTAGAAAATTTTTTTTTGTAAATAAACTTTCTCACGATGAAAGAAATTCAATATTCGAAAATCTGCTTGAGTTTTTTTACATAATGTATATATAATCAAGAGAAACGATTCAACTTGAATCTAAACTTTTTTTTAATTTTCTAATTTTTTAGGAATATTAAGAAATTTTACGTTAAAATGATCTTTTCATACTATAAAATATTTTCTTAATTTAAATGGTAAAGAGTAACGAATTAATTAAATTAACTTTTATTAAACTTCCAAAAGTTGTACTTTTTAAATTCGCTGTAAAAGCAGATAAACAACGTAGAATATGACTACATTTTCTTTTATTTTATAACTAAAAAATTGAATCACATAGAAAATAATTTATTGCGATAAAAGAATTACTCCTAGATAAAGTTATCGTTTAAAAAAATGGATAATAAAATCAATAATCCAGCAATAATGAAAAAAAAATGTAAGATTGGATGAAGATTATATCAAAGTATTGGAGCTTTTAATAAAATAGAATTAGAAGTTAGAAAAAATAAATATATATCAAATTATGAGACGGAGCTGTGGCCTACTTTTTTGCTAAATTACTTGTTGAGATAGCTCACATAAATTTATATATTTGGGATTTTTTTTGTTATAACAACAAGCTGTTTCTTAAAGTAAATCTTACAAAAAACTATACTTTATTTACAAATCAACTATAATATAAAATAAAACTTTTCACTATAAAAAAGAATCTTAAAACTTATCAAAATTTAGTTGTTTTATATATATACTTTACAGTAAGAATTATATCAAGATTAAGTAAATTAAATAAGTATAATATTTATCAAAACGAATGCAATATTTTATATAATACAAAATATATTTTTTAATTCACATTTAAATGATATATATTGATAACATTAAAACATGAAAAACGTACTAATAAAATTATAAATGTTATTTTTCCTGTACTCCTCCTATTGCTTATAAAAAATATTATTTTAGTATAAGCAATAGTTTTACATGAACATATTTGTTTTATGTAATCAATAAACTTATAAATTAAACATATTATAATATGTTTAATAACATAAAATAAATATATGATAAGTTTTTACAAGATAATCAGTCAATTATTATTTATCTGTTCCTAGTTATGTACATTATGATTATAGCATTATTTTTTCTAATTTAATTAGAATTATCAATTCAGGACATTAAAATACAAGAAAATAAATTATAATGTAAAAATCATCGATTTTTTTATTTATAAAATTTTTAATTGTATAAAGATATGCAAATTTATAATTCTTCGTTTATATACTCACTTGTCAGTTAAACAAAATAATCCAAAACCAATATGTAAATTAATGAAAATATTTATTCCTAAAAGTTTGAAATTATTTAAATTAATATCATGTTACTTACTCATCAAATAAACAAATAGTTAATTTTAATTTTATCACAAATATATTTACTACATACAAAAATATGTTGTAAAAAATTTTTACAAGTGCTTCTACGAACTCCATATATAATTTTTAATTTTTACGCTGGAAGAGAGTCATAAAAAATTCTACACCACTCTATATTGAATCGTATATTAATTTGTTTTTATCAATTTATATGTTTTAACATAATGTTAATCTATGTAAACCCAAATAATTATTTAATACATATATGTGGGATAAATTCTTTACGACCTTTACTTCCGTATTATATAACTATTGTAGAGAAAAATTTACTTCAAGTATATTATTTATCGATTAATTATTGTTTTAGATAAAATTAACAAAATTACTATAAAAATATAAGAAAAAATTACAGTAAGAATATAAAAAATCACTATCAAAATATAGAAAAAACTAAGATTATGAAATAAAAGTAGTATAAGAATATAAGAAACAATCAGAACATTACGAGAAGTAAAAATAAATGTATTTATTTTAGAAAGAAAGAAATCATTCCTTTCGATTTTCTGATTTATTTTATTCGAATTTATATCGATAATACTGAACTTTATTTTTTTATATGAACACCGTATCAAGAGAGTAAACGTCTTTCATTTTTACTCCACTTGTTTCACGTACTGCTAGATCGCAGTTCCATTTACAGTGTTTTAATCTTTGTACTTTATTTGTAATGGTTCCAGTTATTTTTACTAGCTCTAAATGTTTCAATTCATCACATTACAGAAAGAAAAGGTATATATTTATGTTTTAACCGCATTTATAATCGCAAAATTACTTCATTAATAAAATTAATGCAAACTTTAAAAATAATTCAATAATTTTCACTATAACTTAATTTTTCAAACTTTTCTGCAGCTATCAGAATTTCTCTTTTAATAAAATAATGTTAACATTTTATCGCAGAGCGAAGGAACTTCGAAGTATTTCTATAAAGTGGTTACGCTCTTTATAACTTTACGTGAATAAGCAATTATGAAAACTGTCGACAGTTTAATAAAAGTTATATCGATTGATAAAAACGAATGTTTAAGTCGAAAAATTATCTCACCTTTCTTTTTTCCACCAAACATAACCGATACAATAGAATGAAGTTTGTTGTCATTCGGCAGTACTGCTTGCAGACAACGTTGCTTTGCTTTCTGAATTGTGCAGAATTCTGGGATAGCTCCGCTTGTTGCTATGGTTGTCATGTGACATATCTTAGCAACCACCTGTGCTTGAGTGAGAAAACATGGCTCCTAAAAATCTCCCGAGTAAAGTGTTTCATTATGTCACGAACAAAAGATGTGGTTAAAGATGCACTTTTCGTAATGAATGTCGATACAAATCAAGATATTGCTCGGATGACGAATATCTATAATTTTAAAGTCATTAATATTATTTTGTAGCAAATCGTAACGAATATGCATGAATTTTTCTGGCTATAAGTAAAAAAATTAAATTAAAAAGCAAAATATTTTGCAAGATAGAATACAGTCAAGTATTGACTTATTCAATCTTAGAAATATTTTACAGAATTATCTTTTTTTTTTTCTTTCTTTCTTTCTAATGGGCAATTTTAAAAAATGTTTCATTATTTTTCTTTACAGTTTTAACAGAATAACAAGGAAATTTATTAATCTTTTTAAAATAAATTAATTTTTTCTATGACTAAATTTACGAAGAGCACTTATTCTTGTTATTATGTTTAGCCATTCGTATAGTTTTACTTGCCTGCTTATCAGTTCATACCTATTGCACAGATCTTCGTGAAATTTGATAAATAAGTATTTTCAAGAAATTTATTGTGTAAATATCATTTTGTTTTGAAAATCTAAATTAATATTGTATATAATAATGACTTTTTGATATGAATATTGTTTTTTATCAATTATAAAGAAATATGATTTTAATTTTATATTTTCACTAGAAACTATAAAGAAACAAAGTGTAATAATTTTTCAATTATCAAAATATACAGTAAAAAAAGTAACTACAGCAGTTATGTTTATATAATACAGTAAATTAAGTTAATAGCCAATGTAAGAACATTATCCATGCTGTTATTAGTCTTTTTGGGACTTTTGTTGCCACAAAATTTCCATCAAATTTCATTTTTTTGGAGCCACAGAATACAAATTTTTGAATTTGCATTTTTATGATAAGGTCTTCACTTTTTCATCCATTTGATAAAATTCAGATTGTTTAACATTAACAGATTGTTTTAAAATTTTGAACATCGGATTGATAAGTACTTCACTGATTTTTTAATGAATTATTTTATTATTATGTTAAAATAATCATCTATTAATTAATTTACATATATCTCAAAGGAGCAGATCCATTTTGTTTTTGACAAATAAGATTTGTATAATTTGGCATATCATAGTTATAACGATATATTAGGAATTTAAATAAATTCAAATAAATATTTTATTGATTTTCTAACAATAAAAATTAATTTAAAATTATTGATTTATGGACATTGGGAATTTTAATTTTTGGGAATGACGACAATGCAAATATATTAATTAAAAAGCAAAGAAAATTCAAAATTATTATATCATATTATTGGATTTTGCTGTCCAAAAGCGAAATTTTCTGTATTTTTTATAATATAAATAAATTAATTTATAGAACTGATCAACAAGTTACTAAATATTCAGCGTATATTTTATTTTTGACGAAATATTTAATTTTTATGGCTTCATTACATCTTAAATATTTACAACTAATGCTATCCACAATTAGTTATACAGAAAGTGAATTATTAGTACTTTAATTAATCCTTTAAAATAAAATTTTGCTAGTTATTTCAAAATTAGTTATGTAAAAATATTAGAAATTTTATTGATCTTTCTGCTATTCTATTTAGCCTAAAGCTACGTGAAAAAAAAGAATTTATTAAATTCAAATATCAAAATGCTACTTTAAGTTTGCTTATTACTCGTATAAGATATTGCATAAATTCCTATAAAGATACTTCGACAAAGTTGTTCTATAACGATAAGGATACTAACGAAGTGAATCGTGTTAAAGTGCTTAAACTTGTCATACTAATGACTTCATATCAACTTTATAGATGGAAATTCAAAAGCAGATAGAATGCGATTCCTTTTTTATCGAAATATTCGTAACTCTGGTTTATTTTTTGAATATTGGAGTATTTTAAACTAAAAAAAAATAGTTATAATTTATATAATATTTTTATTGTATTTATGATTTGCTAATAATTAAATACGGTTATAATGAAAGTTTTTAAAAGCAAGTTTTATATTTTTATGCAAGTTATTCATATATTTAAAAACAAATTTAGGAAAATCTGTTTAAAAAATTGAGTTCATTAAATATTGAATATTCGATAATTGTAACGGAATAAACATGTCTAAACTAGTTTTAACGTGTTTAGATCTATTAAATTTTTAATTAAATTTAGGTGTCGTTTAAATTTTAAACTCTAGCTCATAATAACTAATAATTTAATGCTTGGAATTTCGTGTTCGGGATTGAAGTGCTAATGATAAATACTTAATAAGATTATTTATATGTCATAATTTTTTCAAATATTTATAGTTTCGAATTTTAATTTTTTTCATAATTTATTTTCACGTAAAGTCAAATTTGCTTAACATCGAAACTGGACATTTCTAATTCTGATTAATCTAAAGTGATTTGCTACATTCAATAATTTTTTCTATATTAATTTATTAGAATTAAATATGGTTGAAATGTATATTAATCACTTTGTGCGGACCTGTTTTTCTGGCATTTATCTTTATTTATTGAAGCAATTTTCTATGTATATCAATATGTTCATTGAAAGCAATAACTGTTATTATCTGGAATTTTTCTGTACCTTAATGACTATAACCGTCATATCATTTTGTTACACTAACTTTATTTGAAAATAGAAGGAAAAGACATCCCTATTTGATGTTTTCATCTGAACAGATATGTAATTTTGCACAATAATAATGATTATAAAAAGCAAAAACTTTATTAAAGATCTTTTCCATGCTAAAAAAATATTTTTAATATTTTTATAATATAATTATAGTTAATTCACCACAAACATTATTTTATCATTAGTAAAGCAATAATTTTAAATTGTTTTAGATGATTATGTCATATGTTCAGTATTTTCCTCACTCTGTTATAATTTGAGGGTTCTGTTCACTTTAAACTATCGAGAAGTTTCGGCATTAAAGTTATCTATAATTTGTTTTATAAAAAATAGTAGCCAATATTATGATATGCTTATTTTCCTTTTTCTACGTACTTCACAAAACTCTATACAGTCTAAGGAATTTATTTAGTTGCACTTTGATAACTGATAACAAAAATATTTCTTTAAACGACACGAATCATAATACAAAGTTTTCAGTAAAAAAAAAGTAAACTTCTGAATGTTATCCGTTCAGACTGGTGGAAGAAAATATTTATAAAATAAATCCAACAACACAAAAACTCAAAAGATCTATCTATCATGATTTATTAATATCTAAACTATTTATACTTATACTGTACATTATTCAGAATCATCCTATAGACAAAATAAAACATTTTAAGATTCTTATCGCATTTTGTACAAAATATAAGAATATATCGATGCTACTGTAGATGAGTACAGTTTGTATCTATTTTTTAGTAAGATTGCTTATTTACAAAAAAAATCTTATTTTAAAAATCGAATTTGCAACTCGAATTTTTTCCACTACCTTAAAAGATTTATTGATATAAAATTTTGTTCGAATTAAAATTTATAAGTTTTTTTCTTAAATTTTAAAAATATTAGTTATGCATGTATTCGAATTTTCCATATCAAAATCTCGCTTTCACTAGATTTATTTAATTATTACTATATATCATTTTAAATCAAATTGAATAGGGGAATTTATTATATACACCCGTATCTCGTTACTTTCATAAAAGTTTATTTAACTTAGTGAATTATTGATAAAGCAAAGCATAAACTGTTTTTTCAACATGAATTTACTTAATATAACATTATTTACATTTAAATAAATAAATAAAAATGTTGTCTTATCAAATTATTTGTAACTTGGTGAGATTTCCATTTTGAATTTACTTCCAGTGTTTTTATTTAGTTTCTTAACTAACAATATTGAATAATGTATGCCACATTATGATGATAACTTTTCATATTTTACTTTGAAAGGAATTATAATTTTTTTCTGTTATCTGGTAGAATTTTTAATTTATTCAGAAAAATAAAGTTTTATACAGTATAAATTTATCTATATACAAACCAAATCATTAAGTATATTGTTTTTACATATTTTAGCAAATTATTGTTTAAATCATACTTTTAAATGCTTTTTTATTAAATATTTTTAAAAAGTAAGGAGGGTAAGATCGCCTTGCTCTCTGTTATTTTTTTAGCCAAAAAAATCTTTTCAAATAATTAGATTTTCATGAAATTCTATAGATGTATTATTAGTTAAGCTTACAACACCATCCATTTAAAAATGACAGCATCATTCGTTTAAAAATGGGGAAAATTTAAAATTTTCGGATTTTTCAAAATGGAAATTTAGATTTGATAGCAGATTATCAAATTGCTCTACTGTAGCTTCTCATTAACATTTATGACATGTTTTAATTATGATGTTTTTAATCATTTCAGAACATGGACATGTTCGGCAAGTAGGCGATCAGATATTTCTATAAATGCCTTTTAGAGGGTAATAATACTCATTAAACTTATTTTTTCAAATACTACATAAAGATAGATGTCATTAATTATAAAAATAGATTACTTTAAATAAATTTGAAATTTTTAAATCAATATAAGATTTTATATGGATTTATTCTTGAGTTTTTAGGTATTAATATTTTTGCGAATTAAAACATCAATTTTATTTAATTTATTAGAGAATAAATGTTATTAAATAAGTCGACAGCACAAATGTCTTGTTTATTTTTTACTCTAATCACCTTATATATTGATATATATACATACTGATTATTCCCCAAAATTTACATTCTGATTTACAAACCGGATTAATATTACATGTTGAAACAAATTAAAGACTGAATTTTTGCAATAATATTTTGTATTAATTAATAAAACTAATTAAACAACGTTAGAAAAAGCAAATGATTAAAACTTGAATATTTAATTTTTGAATAATAATAATGTTTACGTTTCTTGTATAATTTAAAAAATTCTATTTTAATTAAATTAAGAAAATAACATAATTGATTCTGGAATAAATAATATCGAAACGAAAAGATCATACTCTCTGCAAGCTAGAAGAGTTTCCATATTACCGATTAAGTTATTGAAACAGCTGCTCGATAAAATTCGATAAAAGTCCTTGTTAAATTACCTTTAGTAGATTTTCCTAGTAGAGAATAATAATTAAATGTAAATTTTTACTTCACCAATATTATTTCTTTTTTTTTACTTTTTTTTTACATTCTACTTCAATATATATATATTTTTTTATTTTAAATGATCGCCAAAATTCTTGTCTTTGCTAGCCTGTACTCATTTTTTAAATAAACAGTTTTCTTTACATGTTTTATCGATTATTCAGTGTTCTATGAACTTATTTTTTGATCAAATTTTCATGCTGATTATTAATACATTCACTGTTAAACTTAGAAGACAGTTACAGTAATAAGGGCAGTACAGACGCAAGTACACATTAAGTAATTATAAACTTAAACAACTTAGAAGACAGTTACAGTAATAAGGGCAGTACAGACGCAAGTACACATTAAGTAATTAATTTCGTTTTAATAAATGATTATTAATTTTGTGGTAAACTTGTATCGATATTTAGGATTAAATTCCATTTATTTCAGTTATTTTCCGATTATAAATCTTCGCATGCAAAGGAAGTAGAAAATGATTAGCATGACAGTTCCAAGTTTCTGTAAAACAGTGAATGACTGAAAATACATAATTGAAAATACGAGATAAAGTTTAACGACGATTTTAATTTTCATATTTACTTGAAGACAAGATATGCTAAGTGATTTCTTAAAATCGAACATTTCTCGATTTAATTATTAATATTTACCAATGGCGAATAATTACAAGATAAACAAGAGAAAACGAAGAAAAGTAAGATGTTTATAAATTTCTCTTACAAGTATTTTTAACTCGCTTTAAAGATATATAAAAGGAATGGAAAAACTTTACTTCACACCAAAGTAATCGAGCGTGTCGCGCTGCCGAATCTAACCTTATTGATTGAACTGACGAGAGTTTCCGCGTTGCGTCGCATCCGGCAGCGCATCGCGCAGATATAGCAGGCTTTTTTAATGAATATATACATGCATACCCGAATCACAGTGTAGAGATCGATTACCACGTATCTTTGATTTAAAGATACGTGTTAGTTGATCTCTATACTATGATCCATGGATGCATGTATATATTCATTAAAAGAGTCTGCTATAATGGCGCGACGCGCTCGATCGCTTCGAGACTTTTATCGGAAAAAAAAACAATTTTATTTATTTAAAAAATATAATTGTAAAGTGATTTATCGCATAAAATATTAAAAGATTAGGATATATTCATTTCATAAGTATACTAAACTTCGATTTAAATTTTATTTTAGTCATTGATCTTGAAATTTTCCTTCTTTAATGTTAAGTTATATCTCTTTTGCATTTGGATAGATCTACTTTAGAGTAAATTCTATTGAAAAAAATAAATAAATTTTAATCAAAACGGTGAATTTGATGCTATTAAACATAACAAAGCTATATTGCTTAAGATAATCATTTTGATCGATATTTTATATAAATAATCATAATCTTTAGACAATATCAATATTTATTCATTCATAAATGGAATACTTAGAAGTGCCTTATTTTAGATAAATTTATATAGTTTGATGTATATACTGTGACAGTATTCTTACTATTTGGCATTCTCTCAGAACCACTCAATTATGGCGCTATTTTCTCGCAATTGATCGCATTTCGTTGCCCAGTTGTGATAACCCAATAACTAACAACGTTAGTAGTTGCGCTCAATTGCAGTTCGCTGGACCATTAATTACGCTGATTGAATAAATAACAATCGAATAAATTCTGTTAACAACAGTAAATAATGTTTGCATGATCGATTTACTGTATTTTCAAACGTGCATCGGATACGCAAGTTAAACGATATGAAGCGTATAATTTCGAAGTTATTTAATAATGTTTAAAATATATATCTCATCAGTCTTGAATCTATAAATATCAAAGTAATTTAATCAAAATTACAATTGCATACATAGCAATACTTTATATCGTTTACTGAATCCGTTAGCTACAGCGATAAAGAATGCGATAGAGCTATGTCGCACTGTTGAGTCTACACAATAATCGATTTTCAGCACTTTATTAAAGTGTTTTGTCGCCATCCAATGGTATTTATCAGGAAATATAAGAGAAAAATTCAATTTATATCAGAAATTTAAGCAAATTTTCAATATTCAATTGTAAAATTTTATCGTTTATCTAGAACATTGCTTTTAATCATGAGTACAAAATATAATGATTTTACTTGGAACGGGAAAATATAATAATAATATGTTTTCTCTACTGATAAGATAAATAAAAATGTTTTTATTTTTATAAAATATCAACAATATTAATTCGATAATTAATTTTAAACTAGTGGCACGACTATTAGTTTTTCTATCCCTCCGTTTGACGCATTCTTTGCTGAAGTTTATAATTTAACTTTTTCTGTTTTACGCAATATTTTTTGTTAACTTGAATAAAGTAGACATTTTAATTAATTTTGTTGTTTTAAGCGGAAGCTAAATCTTTTTCGGAATTCTTCAGACGTTATTTAAAGTCGTTCATATTAAATTCTTCTGTATATATTTAAACATGCTTAAATTTTCTTGTTTTTTTTTAAACTCGCCATGCTCCCTTACTAATAACTTTCAAATTAACTGCCCATATTTTCGTGAAATTTGGGAATGATATTTTGCCGTTATATCTTTACACCGCATTAATTAATGTATGCCTATATATTTTAAATTATTTAAAAATGGCGGACATTCAATGGGGCATTATAATTGTTCAAAATTACAATCCATGATAACTTTTGAACTACTTGAATGATTTTTATAAAATTTAGCATAGCAATCAGACTATTAAATTGGAATTTGAAGCAACATAATTAACACTGTAGATTCATCTGTTTAAAAATGATGAACATTCAATCTTCTGAAGCCCCATTACAGGGAATAGTTATTACAGGAAAAATAATTAATAGCAAGAATTATTGCATAGTTATCAGTACTTAATAGCAATAATTATGAAGATATTTAATGTATTTTATCACATTCAACAGTGTCATTGAAGATAATTTTGTTGACCTTTTAATCAGGAATTTTAAGAAAGTAGATGATCAGTTCTTGCTTGTTTACTATAAAAATGTTTAATCTTTGATATTAATATACTGAAAACTAGGAAGATAATCTGTAGATATAATAGTGGTAATAAATATTATATTAATAATAATATAACATTTATGATCTTTTCAAGTTTTACCATTAAAAGTAAAGATTCATTTTAGATTAAACTGAATTTGGTAAATAATCTATAAAAAAATGTAATGAAAAATAAACACAGAATTTTATTAACACAACGAACTTAATCGTAAATCAGTATATTTCAGGAAGTAGCTGAAGTGAATATTCTACTTTATTCTTCTCTACAGTTTGGTTGCTTTACGTTAGAGAATGAATAAAGGATAGAAAACAATGTAGAAAATACATAAATCACTTTCTTATTATTTAATATCCGTGTTCATATGTTCAATACTTTACGATACTTATATCACAAAGTTAGACACTGTTATTTAAATTTTTACTTTAATTAAATATTTCTTTCAAGATGGTGCATTAATCTCGAAAGAATTGAGAGTATTGCATTGAAAATAGCATTAAAGATTATTGCTACTACTTTAATATATATAAATCTGCAATTATCATGAACTTCAAACGGAAAAATCGCTTATAAGTAAAAATTGCATTACTGCAAAACGAGCTTCAATACTAATCATGAACTTCAAACGGAAAAATCGCTTATAATATAAGTAAAAATTGCATTACTGCAAAACGAGCTTCAATACTTTATATTGTGAATATATTGCGATGGGTACAATTGTAGAAAATTCCAAACTGGACTAAACGATAGATTTAACTAATTAAAACTGATAACATCCATAACAATAAGACAGTTATCATTGAATTTATAAAATCCATCATTAAATTTATTTGTATTCAATTGAAAAATACCGTTTTATCTTCGTTTTCCGCTTGCTTACGATTGAACAGAAATCTACGCAGAATTATAATTTAAAGTAGAATTTCTCAATCATATTTCACTTGATTAATAGAAATTTTCTTATCACGATTCGTTTTCTGCAAATAATAACAAAAGAAATAATTTCTGTTGCTAAAGTAGCAATTCTTATCTAGAAGTAAAATTAAATAACTTATTCTGATAATTTGCGGTAAGAATTTAAATTTCCTCTTCAGTGATATTTAATTATTGTTTTAAATAATCGCGTTAAATTTAATGTTCTTATTATAATGACAAATAAAACTTTATTGCATCACATTTAAAATGGTAAACAATAATTGTTTAATATCACTATTTTTGAAAACGTTCAGCGCAGAGTAATTTGTATTTTTTATGGAAAGTTTCGGTCTTAAGAATATTTTATCGCGGGATAAATATAAAACTTTGACCTTTAACCTTTCACCTTCAATATAGAGTAAAAACAGTCTAACGCTTATCGATCGTTAACAATAGCACTTGTTGAATCGGTACTTCATCAAAAGAAAAAAATACTTGCAATATAGTTCGGTATATATTTTCCGATATTTATTTCTCATATTTTCTAATCAGTATATTTCTTTTTATTTATTTTTTAATCAGAATATACTGATTAAATAGTAAATAAAAATAATTTAGTAAATATTTTTCAGTGAAGCAAATTAGTTTTATAAATTAATCTTTTATGCATTTCGTGATATTTAAACAGAAATATAAAATTTCCAATAGCTAATTTTTTTTTATTTTTTATTTATTATAATTCATCTTAGGATACTATCAAATTAGAAAAAAAAAACTTTAATTGAAGAAAAATTCTTATTTTAAGTTTTAATAATAGATTTTCTTTTTATATATTATAAAGAAATTTAGTGAGATTTATTGTTCATTTTAAATAATAAACTCACATAGTACATCTTTTGAAGACTTCTATTTTCCAAACTAACAATTCTGCTGCTAAAATTAAAAAAAAAAAAACCACATAAACTTCCTTCATGCTAAATTTACGTTATTTTGTATTTTTGTTTTTATACTTAACAATAATTATAGATTTTTATTTCCATGAATGTTAAGGCATTTCGGTTGGATGTGATGATAAATGATTTTTTTATAAATATAATTTAATGAAAAAATATACTGTCGATTCCGCTTAATTGGGACTAATCCATTTTGGCCCAATTAAGCCACTGCCCCAATTAAACAAACTAATAATAGCCTAAATTCTAAAATAAAATATATAATACGTAGGTAAATAAATAAGCAGGTAAAAAAAATAATAATTAGGTAGCTATTTTAATGCTTTATTAAACCAAAATACAGAAAATATTTGCATTATAAATAGTGAAGAAAAAATAATACATACATGATAAATTTTACAATTTCAAATTTTAATTATGCCAAAATGCATCAAGTTTAGTCTGTCTTTTGTCTTTTGATTTTATTACAACAGTTACAGCAGCGAGTCTACGATGGCTTGTATTCAAAATGCATCAAGTTTAGTCTCTTTTGTCTTTTGATTTTATTACAACAGTTACAGCAGCGAGTCTACGATGGCTTGTATTAAATGGCTGGCTTTTAATTTTATCCAGCCAATGATGGCTTGTATTAAATGGTTGGCTTTTAATTTTATCCAGCAAAGCAAGTCTACAATGGCTTGTATTAAATGGCTGGTTTTTAATTTTATCCAGCAAGCAATTTTATATATTAAATGGCTGGCTTTTAATTTTATCCAGCAAAACAATTTTACTTGAAAGTGTAACTCCTTTTCTTGCATTCTCGGCAAATATTTAAAAATTTTAAATAAAATCAACACTGTAAATGAATATCGCTAGATATCAGCAATGAAATTTTATTTGAAAGTGTAAAATCATTTCTTGGCATCTTGGCAAAGATTAGTTTTTCTTGAAAGTGTAAAATCCTTTCTTGGCATCTTGGCAAAGATTTAAAAAGCAAAGCAATTTTATTCGAAAGTGTAAAATCCTTTCTTGACATCTTGGCCAAGATTTAAAAATTTTAAATGTGCAAAATCATTTCTTAGCATCTTGGCAAAGATTTAAAAATTTTAAATAAAATCAACACTGTAAATGATCTTGGTAAAGATTTAAAAATTTTAAATAAAATTGACACTGTAAATGAATATCTCTAGGTACAATGGCAGACTCTTAAGTAGACGCACACTTGCCAGACTCACCACGACAGATGTAGACTCTTAAGCGCATAAATTGCCAGACGTACGACGGTAGAAAACTGATTCGCATCACACTAGTGTTGCTAAATAATAATGTACGTAGTGTTGACATACTTTCGAAAATTCTCTAAAATATGTCAAAAATTACTAAATTGCTAAATTCCTTTTCTGCTACTGTCCCAATTAAGCTTTTAAATTAAGTATTAGTTTATTAGTTTGGTTTCTGTTCTTTGCGATTTAGCCCAAAAAAGCGGCTGCCCCAATTAAGCGGAATCGACTATGTATAAAATAAAATTATTTTTGTAGCTTTATGTTGAAATATATATTAATCGAAGAACAATTTTACTTCAATTTCCAGCATTCAGTTCATTTATCATAAAATAGATAATTATTACAAATCTTCTGTTTTGCGGAATAATTAACATTTTTTATAATCTATATTTTTTCAGGTGACAAATAATTCTTAATTCTTTGAACCCATGTGATAATTTGGATCGAAAAAGTTTGATTTCGATAAATGCAGGATCTAGTTAAGACAAAATTAGGAAATTTTTTGTTAACACGGTTATTTAAGCCATTAAATTATTTTTAATACATAAATACATGTTATAATTTTACTCAGATTGTTCTTAAAAAGTAAATTTAGCCCATAAACACAATTTATAAAATTGTGTTTATGGACAATTTAATTCTTAATTATTTATAACATGTTTATAAAATTATTTGAAAATCTCTTCTGAAGTTATATCTCTGTCACGTTATATTGGAATTGGCTTTATACTGAAGAACGTTATAATGGAGTTCCACTAAATTTTATGAATTTTTTTTATATTTTACAATATTTTTTTTTTTTATTTTATTTTTATTTATTTTTTGCGTTCAATACGTTGGAGGATTTCAATATTTCTTTTTTATTTTTTGCAAATTTTAATTATATTTATATCATTCAAAATCTTTCATTTAAGATTTTTTCATTTAAATAAAGTTTATGAAAGTTCCATTAATGTATAACATTTAAAGTTAGCAATATTACTGTAAATTTTCATTCCTTTCGAATAATTAGGTATATTTTTACTCATAAATATCTAAAGCGATTAAGTATACTAAGAAAACATCTTTAAAATTCTTAATTATTTTCACGCTTTATAATGCAACAATTTTTTTCAATGTGATTAAGACAAATATTGATTGATATTTTCTCAAATTAAACGATCTGTTATCGGTAACCTTACTGCTAACAACACAACTTTCTAACAACAACGCGTAGAATTTCTCTGTTTCTAATATCAATTTGGAAAATTAATTTTCATTAATCAAATCTCTAAGCAAACATTAGTTACATCTTTGCATCGTTTGTATAACAAACTGATATTATTAACATAGAATATTAAATTCGATTCTTCATTACAGAAAGAGAAATAATCAACAAAGTCATTATTAAGTAGATAATAATTCTCTTATTCAATTAAAATAATAATTTTAATGATATTTTTAATTAAGTTAATGATATATATTACAAATTAAAACTTATATTTTAGTTTGTAATATATATTTTTATATTTTTTGAACTGTTCTCTAGAGGTTCAGTAAATGTTTATTTTTACTGCTCTGAATGTTAGCAATTCGATTTTTACAGTAATTTATCATTTAAGTGCAGCTAATTTTGTTTACGTTATGCCTTTCATTTTATTTCGCTTATTTTAACATAATTAGCGAATTTTTACTTGACTCGTTTTTGTTATTATTTCCTAGTACTTTAGTACTTAAATGTAAAATTTTATAAAATGTCGTATGACTCGGAATGCAGATTAATTTATTTATAATTATTTAATATAATATTGTTCATAAAATTACTTTTATGATTATAAATTTCTGTAAGTTTATTCAGAGAGAAATTGCAATTATAACAGCATTTATATGTCAGATTAAATCCTAAATGCAGTTAGCATAGTATTACGCCATTAATTCGCTATTCATGTTTGAAATTTTAAACAGCCTTGTAAAGTAAATTTACAAGGCTGTTTTAAAAGTATTGTTATAATTTGAAAGAAAAACAATCGATAATTAAATAATAATACAGTAAAAGCAAAAGTTTAGAATAAATAAATAAAAAAACTAGTAGAAAAATGTTATCTTACAAACTTTCATTGTTATGCACATATTATGCAGATAAATTCAATAATAGCATAATGCATTGTTGCATAATGCTCTCTGATAAAGAATAACAATATAAGAGTAATATTGTTATACAAAAATTATAAATTGAGTGCTTATTTAAAAAGAAAAAGAGATTAATAAGAGATATTTTCAATACGCAAGTTGTTCTCGACTTATCATTGACTTATGATATTCCGGTATTATGTTTGCCCTTTACAATATTTCGATCTTTTCATTATCATATTGGTAAAAATAATTTTTTGTTTTATGAAAAATATAGTAAAGCCATGAATAAAATAATCGCTTACATCTTACAGATCCGGATTCAATTCCGCATGACTCTATATTTTAGTGAACCTGTTCAATTCCAGATTATTTTATAAACTTAAGGGTCAGGGATCAAATCCGGATGATTACACCATCTTAAAGGCTTCATTCCATTGTGTACTATTACTACTAAAATTATTACCATTATGGATCAAATTCAATTTATGATGAGGTTAAAATCATAACCGTAACTCGAGAACAACCAGTATATGTTTCTTATGCCTATTTAAATAATTTGAAACAATTTTTTATAAATAAAAAATTTCTTTTCAGATCACCATTCATACTTTTTCCTTTTATCGAAGTTAGTAGTCACATTTTATGTCGAAATACATAAAATGTGTTCCAAGTAGCTTTTATCTTTAATATATAATAAAATTTGTATTATTAGAATACAGTCTTTCAAAGTTTGGATGATTTATTGAAGAACTTCATCTAAATTATGAAGTCGTGACAACAGAACGTTATCGTGATAAGAACAGTATAAATCACTATCATCTTGTCCTTACTGCAATTTTCATGCAGGGAAAATTACATCAAATGACAAAAATTCAAAGTGACAAATGCGATTTTTTACAATTGCACTTCATTGATAAAAAAAGAAACAAAATTGATAACAAATATGTTTATCTATTGTTGTTTTTAAATCTTATTTAAAGCTATTAATTTTAAAATTAACCTAACACCCGTATTATAATGACATTCATATTTTTTGAGTTATGAAATATGGATGTCATTATAATAAACAAGTGTTATGAGCAAATAAATATTGCTCATAACACTATAAACAGTTTGTTATCTTAATTGTTAATTATGTGTTTATCTTAATTGTTTTTATTATTACGAAAAAATATTATTAATTGTATTGAGAAATCATCATAAATTTGAAAAAATAAACAATTTTGAAAAATTTTCATAATGAAATTCAACCTGTAAAAATTATATGTTTATTCGAAATATAGATCAATGAAGATAATCAATGTATAATAAATTTATTTCATTATTTGGCTTATACTACTACGATTTTTTGCTATCACTTTTTTCATGAATTCAATCATATTCTGTCATAAATTTTTCTGATAATATTCCATTTGGAATTATGATAGAATTTCAAAATAATTTTTATAAATATTGTATTTTATACTCTAACTATATGAGATTAAAATAACAAGTATAAATTGTTCAATATCAATATTACTATTTAAGTACAATAATACTCTAAGATTAGGTAATAGGTGGGACAGGGAAGCATAACGTAAGTGGAAAATTACGTAAGTCGGGGTATTTACAAATTCCCAAACCTAATTTCAGGTACATAGGTGTTAGGTTCTTAACTGGTTCTTTATTATCAAGAAAACAAATTTAAAAATTTATAATATGTAATGTAATTAAAGACTTTTAATCAGCAAATGAAATATGTACATACACATATATGCCCTATGTAACTGTCAAACAAACAATGGAGGAGGGGAGAAGAATGAGAAGTGACGTATCTCCGAATTTACGTAAGTCGGGGTTGTACTGTATATATAATTCATCCAAATCAGCTTTAAAAAAGTTAATTAGTGCTTACTATTTTGATATTATATTATGAGTTATTCTGAAAAAATAACACAAAATTTATTGTGTATTTATAAAGTGAATTAATAAAAAATAATCTAAAAAAATCATCAGAAATTAATTTGCATGACGTTTTCACTTACACAAGAAAATTGAATTAATTTTGGATTCTGAATTAAATTTTCAACAAACATAAAGACTCGATATTAAATCTAAATCATTAAGGTTCAGTCTTATAATATCCCGTTAAAGTTCTGTTAATTTTAACCAGCAGTGATCTTCAAAATTGCTAGATATGCGCTAATTGGTGTAACATCACTGTCAATTAATGTTTATCTAACAATTGTAAGACATAATTTGGTGGTTAAAGCTAAACTTTAACCATCTACGTTATTGGGATATTTTGAAAGTGGGTCTCATTCTTGTCTAATAACAGTTACAAAAAGAAATAAGTGCATATATTCTCTATAAACTTGCCATATATATATATATATATATGAAACGTTTATGAACTATCTGTATATGTGTATATGTGTTCGCTCGAATTAGCATACTTCTTTATAACCTGAAAAAGTAAAATTTAGGAATATTTCAGAGGAACTACTGAATTGGTATGCAAAATTCATAAAAATGTAAATTCCACCTCAAAGGGAAAGAGGGAAGCTAAATACATCCTACATTTAGCTTTTGGGAAATTTAAAAATCATTATTTTTCTATCATTCGAGTGTTTTATGTGGAGAAATATCCATTCAGATATTGGTTGATAAAATTATACTCAAAGAGGCCAATAAAAGTAGCATCCCCAAATTTGACGGATTTTTAATGTTCTTCATATTTTGACGAAAAGTAATACCTTGGTATTTTAGGGATTACAGATGATGAATATGATGATGATAGCATTTCATTTTCAGTGCATATGCAATATGGTTGCTTTAAATTCAATGGTGTTTTAATTTAGACCGATTTTGTTGTGTTTCCGGCCAGAATGGCCATCTGGAAACACTATAACTTACGACTAGAGGACAGGGATTGAATCTGAGTTCCATTCTTGGAAAATCTTCGTTGGTCTGAATCCAGCAGTCGATTGGCATCGTCAACAATCATCCTCTGATGTGCAAGTCATCCGCTGATGTAAGTTGTTTACGGCAGGACCTCGATTCGCCCAATTAATTATCAACAGACTGAAAGTAGATTATTTGTTTACAAAAAGATACAGCGACGAAGCTGCCATAATATTTGCATCACTTGAACAGCTATGACTTATTTCTGTCTATTATAGACAGGTTTATATACTAGTTATGTTATATTTAATGATATAATTTTTCTACTGAATTTCATAAAAACTTATTAATTAAATAGTTCAAAAGTTATTTGATAAAATCATAGCAGTTTGAAGTTGAAGGTCTACTATTTTTAAATATTCTAAAGCAGGGCTGTCCAACCCGCGGCCCAGTGATTTTTCTACTGAATTTCATAAAAATTAATTAATTAAATAGTTCAAAAGTTATTTGATAAAATCATAGCATGAAGTTGAAGGTCTACTATTTTTAAATATTCTAAAGCAGGGCTGTCCAACCCGCGGCCCACTGCAGTACTGAATGCGGCCTAACATAAAATTATAAACTTCTTTAAAACATTGAGAATTTTATGTACTTAATGAAGTTAATTAAGTTTTTATTATTTAAATACCTATCTACATTCCCTATTTACATTTTCTAAAATAGAATATTTCTTATTTCAGTGATTAAAACTTCTCACCTGCTCAATGATTTTAAAAAATTTCTGAACGAAAAGAAGTCAAAGATTTTATTGTGTTATGACGTTTTTGCTTATTTGTCATGGTGGATACCATATATTGTACATTATTTACTAAATTTTTGCTTGGACGTTTTTGCTTATTTTTCATGGTGGATACCATATATTGTACATTATTTACTAAATTTTTGCTTAACAATTATCTTTTTTTACACCCCTTTCCAATCAGTGAGATTACTAAGAGGCGGGGTCAGTTCCAACCATGGGCTGTATCTACACACGTGAAGGGGGACCGGATGGTGAAGAACGGGGATCGCCGGGCCGAAACCGGAACCCCGAAAATACTTTTCAGGAGATGCGTGACACTCCGACACGTTACCAGGTAGTCATCCGGCCGCCTAACAACTATCGTTAGAATTAATATATTTTATGTGCGGCCCAAGACAATTTTTTTCTTCAAATGTAGCCCAAGGAAGCCAATAGGTTGAACACCCCTGTTCTAAAGCTTAGCATCAATTCATGTAGCATTAAAATCATTTAAAAATCTTGATCACTCTGCTAAATTTGATATAAAGTCATTAATTCGTTTAATAAGATATTAAGAGACTAAATAAGTTGAATGATGCCCGCCATTTTAAAATACCTGATAGGATAGGTTCACTTTTGATACGAAATTCTTTTTTGTAAGGAATTTCGTTTCAAAAATGATTTTTAATAGCAGTCCCTCCATACCTAATTTTATAAAATAAATTATTTATTTTAAAAGTTATTATTAGAGGAAACATAGACAAAAGAGCCCAACATTCCCCTGGAAAATAAAATTTATATGTTGCTTATCGAAAAGTATCATGTTTAGAAAGTATGATTGATTAAATTTTTATATAACCTACCGTTAAATTGCATAGAACGATTAATTTTAATTTTGAGAATATTATAGAAACAAAATTTATATCGAATAAATCTACACTAAAATATATATAATCAAGTTATTAAACATAAATTATTTAGAAAGTAATTTATGTTTTGTCATTTATACTACTACTACAGATTATTTATTATACAGAATTAATTAAATGATTGAAAAGTTAATTTTTGAGTTATTATTGAAGATAAAATATCAAATGCTACTAGTCATCTGGGATTGATTTAATATCTAAGCACGCATCAGAATCGTATCTAAAATTATCAATGACATTTAGCTACTGATGAAATAAAAGTGAATAATTATATTTACTGTTAGAAACAATTAAAATAAATAATTATGGGTTTTTAAAAATTAATATAAAATCATTTTTTCTTATTTATTACAGCATATTCTAATTATAAATCATTATCACAGTTAACAGTAATATAATGTTCTGTTAATTCAGTTATTCTATATAATTTAATATATTAATGAAATTTTATTTAAATTATAATATTTTCATTTTTATTATGATGATTATATTATTTATTTTATTTTTGTTTGTAGGTAATAGATTTATTTGAAGTAGTCTAGTATCATATTAAGGTATTTTATCTCCTTGTTTAATTAAATAAATAATCAAGTTAAATTATAGATTAAGATTTATAATGTTAAATAACTATAAATTTATGAAGTTCTATTGACATAATACATTCATTAGTTTCAATTATGCATTCAATAGTTCAAATTAGGAGAGAAAACATATTTTATCAAATAGTAAGACAAATATTTCAAGGAGCACATTCCATACGTTATACTCTATATATTTTACAAGATAATATGAAAGAATTTATGTTTCACGGTCTCTATTTTTGATTCTTTCACAAACTATTTTCAAAATTTAAACTTTCTTCTACATCCATAAAAGAAAAAAACTTACTCATCCAGTCGATAAACACGTTTCGTTTTCAGAATGTGCAGCGTATAAATATACAAAAATTCTATATAGACAATCTACTGATTCTTAATATATTTAACTTCCTTAACATAATATTTTATAATAATAAAATTATTATATATTTTATTTTGTGTCATAATTTTTTGAATCACAATTTCATGCATTCCAAATTTAATTGATTATTATTTAAAAACTTTAATTATAAGAGAGAAATAATTAATATTTAATAAATTAGAGATATAAATATGTCAATTAAGATTATGTTACATGATATAGATTTTCATATTTTTGATACTAAATTTTTATATTTATAATTGACTCATCTCTTTACTGTGCCAAATATTTGTTTCTTTAATAAATCACGTGTTAATCCTTATAGTCTGACAGTTTTTTATTATTTTTAATAATAAATAATATACGGAATATATTATTTGATAGTTCAATATCAAGTTCTTGTTTAATAATCAAAATTCTAAGTCCATATCACTTCCATTCAGAGCAATGTGAGAAGTCAGACATTTTTAAATGGAGGAAACTGTACGGATAAAAGATGAGTGTCGAGTTCAGTTTTAATGACATGACATGACTGCAGAATTTTATAAAAATTTAATTATTTCAAAAGTTATTACTGGAATTTATACATAACAACAGACTGTCAGTATATAAGCCTCATTTTAGTTAAAAATAGACATTTTTGTGTATAAAAGTGTGAATGGAAAAAGTGTGAATGGAAAATATGAGATTTCATTCCACTTAAAAGGGTACTAGGATGTGTCGATAGGTAGTAGAGAACAATGAAATTTTTATTTTAAATTTCTGAAATTATTTTTCGAAGATCATTCTTAATAATTCTTGATTAAATTATTTTGAATAAGTATCTTTTTACTTGTACTATATAAACAGGTTGGAGATTGACATATGTTTTCAACTTATTTTCGAAACTCCAATTTGATTTATACCAAAAAATATTTTTTTATTATGTTGTTCTCATTTATCGAATAAAGTTTTTTTTATTAGTTTATATGTTCCGGATCACTTCTTAAGAATAGAAAATGGAGACAATTTGTCGCTATTTTTCATTTGAACAACCTCATTTCTTCTGTTATCTAGACTGAAGCATTAAATTTGTATTGTAATCAATAATATTTTTACTTCTTTTTGTTCATAGATGAGAAGTGAAGCTGAAGTGTGGAAAAAAATATATATAATTTTAAATATTTATCGTTTTTAATTAATTAAATAGGAAAATTTTTAACAATCATTCCTCCCACCATTTTATTCTTTTTTATCAAATTTCAAAAAACTGATCTGATTATCTATCTGTTTGCAATGCTAAAGGCGTAAATATCAAAAAACTGACCTCGAGTAAGTGATTACAATCATCACTGTCAAAAATAAATTGATAAAAAACAAATCGAAAATAGCAACAGGTAAGATTAAGAGGGAGAAAAAATTTTAAATAATGAAAAAAACTTAAAATATTCCGATTCTACAGCTAAAATAATAAGAAAAGCAATTTGTCTAGCTTGTCAGAAATAATATAGATCCTTTGGAAGAGGATGGGATTATAGACGAATGATGCAATGTTAATGCCATAAATATTGTTCCAATTGCTGAAAATTTTATTTGAGATTATCGTTTTCTTTGACTGTTGTGTTTTTTAATCATCTATTTATTGTAAATATATTTTATCGATTAACGTTTTCATATATTAACATGACGAGTTTATAACTGGAAAAATAATTAAAAAATATTTATATATTATTAGATATTTTGTATTTTAGAAGGTATATTTATGAAATGATAAGGTTTACATTTTACATATTTATGAATGATTTTATCAGAAATTCATTCTAAAACTTCTCTGATAAATTAAAATACGTAGTACCAAACTACGGTATTAATTTGTAAAAAAGAATATATCAGTAATTGCTTATTGTTGTACTGTAGATTTTGGTTAAAATGAAAATTTGCTGACTTTTATGTAAAAATTACAGATGAAAAGTTAGATTTATTGTAAAATTAACTAAATTAAACAAACGGTATACAAATACAAATATATTGTTTCCTCATAGATATGTATTTTATGTAGCAGACAATTTTTACGTTTCCATTCGCGAATTAAACGTTAGAATTAAAATTCCATTTCAACTAATAAGTGAATTTAACACTTTTTTCGGTTAGTATATATCGTATAGTCTGTACTCATGTATATTTCGAAAAATTTTGTAAAAGAAATTATAAAGTTTATACACGGATTAGTTAAAAATTGAAACAAATTTTCGTGAGATCATATGTTTCTCCAGTATTTATCCCTAACAAAAATTATTATTTTACTGATTATATTATTAAAAATTCATGGATATGTATGCTATTCGTAAATTAATATTTTCGTATGTATTTCAAATCCGATACTATACAAATAAGATAGAAAATATATATTACATAATTTACAAATCAATCCTTTACCTACTCTTCGCACGAGTAGTACGTTCTTTGGCAACCACAAAAACTACCATATTTATTACTAGCAAATATCTTCTCGATTCTTTTATTAAAAATACGCAAATATTTATGGATATTAATATTTAGATATATATAGAAATAAAAATTTATGAGACATTTGAAAAATGATATTGAAAATGCGCAGGACGATATTTTTAACAAATAAAAATTGCAATTACTTCTCTCTGTACCGTCTGTCAATATTGAAATAATATGTTGCGATCACGAATGTTTAAAATAAGCATCTTTTGTGGATTTTCTGATAATTCTGATCATTTAGCAAATACGGGATGATTATTTTTCACTGATTTCGAACATCTTATTTGTGCTTCGCGCGACCACGTTTGTGTTGCTTCTACTCTCGCCGGTTTAAACAAAATTTTTGTTAGACATTTTGTTTCTGATTTTGTATCGTTTAAATTTTATTAAATATGTTTTAAGATTCGAAAATGGCGGAAATGTTTAATATTACATTTTATTTCGATATTTTCTATCTAAAAATATTTCAATAAAATCGTATTTTTGAGAAACGCCACTAAAGACGACGCGACACGGTCGCGTCTTGTTAGCCGTTCTTCTTTCTCTTCGCGTCGCGTCGCGACATTTGGATGCTACAAGTCTGCCTTTCTCTTTCCCAATCTTATCTATTCCGATTATAAACTGGATTTGTAAAGTTTTATAAAATTATAAAAAATTATTTAATTTCAATGATGTCATCTTATTCTAGTTCATAAAATTTGTAGGTCGACTTATATACGAGTCAACTTAAACATGAGTACTGTATATACTTAGTAAATTGATCGATTTATAGTAACAATAGGTTGTAAAATAGATTTTATTTCCGATAAGTATTTCAAAACGAAACACATTTTGTTTATCATCGTCTTTAAGTCTTTTATTTCTTAATAACTTTTTCTTTCTAACAAGTCTACTACGTTAACAACAGTGTAGATCTTGTTATCTTAATAACAGGAACACTAAATGTAGCTAACATAGTTTGTGTTCCTGTTATGAAGTCATACGAATAGCAAAAAAAATTGTGATATCATCCACATGCATTGATGATTAGTATGCGGTTCAATCTGACTGTGATAATCATCAGATGGTATTTAATAAAACTTTATTAGCAGATGAAAACGAACAATCTCAAGAATTTGCGATTCAAGTGCAGGAATGTCTTCAAATTAAAAGTCTTATTAATTCTATTATTATACATTCTGTGAAATAATTTACATGTAACAACTATAAAATTCAAAGATTACATTAGAAAGTCTCACAAGAGTTAAAATATGCTAAGCATTATGCAGTTAGAAAGTCACAAAAATTACGTGAATAGGAGGAAAAAATAGCCAAAAAAAATTATAAAATAATTTTAGGTAGTGTATAAAACATTTATTTTTATTAATTATTAATGTTTTTCAATTAACACGAATTTTAATATGCAGTATATAAAAAATACAGATATTTATAAATTTAATTTATATTATTTAAAATTCTCTAAATATAATTATTTTTAAAATAATTAGTTAATAATTTAAAAAAAGGACAAGTAAAAAAATTATATTTAAAAAATAAAAGCATCACTTGACATTTTCTGTAAATAACATCTTGAGAGAGAGAGAGAGAGAGAGAGAGAATATTTAGAGAAGCGGTTGCTTGGCAACGAAATGATATTTAAAGATGAAAAAATAGCGAATAAGATACGTGATCTCATATATCTCACTTTCATGATATTAAACAGAATACAAAAGCACACTTGACATTTTCTGTAAATAACATCTCGAGAGAGAGAGAGAGAGAGAGAGAGAGAGAGAATATTTAGAGAAGCAGTTGCTTGGCAACGAAATGATATTTAAAGATGAAAAAATAGGGAATAAGATACGTGATCTCATATATCTCACTTTCATGATATTAAACAGAATGCTAATAGCTAGTGCATTAAAAAAAATTATTAAAAGATTTATAAAATAATTTATAAACATATTAGATGTACATATTGGCTTTAAAAATAAACTACCGAATTGAGATTTGGTATTACAACAAATCAAGCTTCTAAATAAATATTCCTTTTTATCAAAAGTGAGGGAAATTATAGAGAGAAAATATTTGAAGATAAGTTTGTTTGTTGTCATTTCACATGATCGAATTTTATAAAAATTAAAAAATTTATTAAATATTCTTCGTAGATATTTTTTTATTTGAAGTTACTGTCGAATTTTCTATTATTATCGATTTAAGTTAATATTTTATTACTAATTTCATACAACGAAATATTAGTTTAAACAATGATATAAATATGAGAAAACGATCTTTTTTTTATATTTAATTTTTTTCTTTTACTTTGTAAATAAAAATAACAATTATACATTTCGTAATAATTCGTTTATAATTTTATAGAATCTTTATTTTTTCTAAGACTATTACTTTTAATTATTTAAACTTGGCATAGTTAAGAAACAATTCAATTATGTACTTCACATTGTAGGACAATTTTCCGTTTGAATTAACACAACTTGATATCTGAACGAGTTACAAAAAAGTGTTTTTATAATTTAAGAGTTTGCTATAATTTAGTGTTGACATATTTCTCTAGAGAAATATTTAATATGCCAGGTCATAAACAATTTTTTTTATTCTAAATTTAATGATCTAGCTAATCACAAACTTTAATTTACAAAATAAAGTAAAAATTTTATATTTTACAAAAAATATTTTTTCTTATCTAAACTGCTATAAGTTTTTATTTAAAAGAAAGATGATGCACATAAAGGCATTTTTAACTTATAATTATTATTTTTACTTTTATTTTATATTCGTAATTACAACTAAATATACATTTATTCTATTATAAAAGTCAAAAAATGAAAAAAAAAAAATTTTGAAAAATTAATTTCATTTTGTACTGATTGTTACGTCATAATTTACAATTAATAAACTTATTGTTACGTAACGAGTAATTGTTATATCATTGGAAAACATCGAATTCTGATTTGTTACCTTTAATATACTCAATGAAATTTTGTAAATCAGTAACTGATTTTTGTTATTGATATAACAATAACAGACGTAACAATAAGTTTTTACGTTACGTCTTACTCGTTTTCTATTTTTATTTAAAAGTATTGCGTAAATTTTAAGTTGATTAATTTTAATTAATTTTAAAAGCTAAATTAATTTTTAAAATCCATTATAAAAATAGAAAAAAAAAAACGGAATGAAACGAATTATGAATGATTAATATACAGTTAACGATTTTATAATTAGAATAATTCCATTTCTTTTTCCTACTTACATAAAAACAATTCTAAAAATTAATCAGTGGTTGAAAAATCAATATTATAAATCTTAATGGTTATAGCAGTATGCAATAATATTATAATTGTGTTTTAAATGCTTTAAAAGCAACTAAAAGTTTCTTAGAATAAAAATTTTCGCATATTTTACTTTCTTTCAAAATAGTGTATTTGTTATTTTATTCTTTATATTTAATATATTTTTTCGCATATTTTACTATATTATAATATTTACTATTTACAATAAAAAATTTTTTAATTTTTATTTTTTGTCAAAAAAACTTTACACTGTATATGTAACTAATAAATAATAGGGCCTAATCATTTGTATCTCTAACTAAGATATTTATTTTTAAACATTAAATTCCTCTCACAATCTTGCTTGGTAAACAATAATTTCTTTAGATAAATAAATCTAGATTTAAGAAAAACATTACTATTATTTTTTTCATTGTTAAAACTATTACACTTGTTACCGAAACCACATTTGTTGTGAATATTGCCATATGTTTTCAATCGCTAAACAGTAAGCATCATTAATGACAATCGTGATTATATTATATAATTTTACTTTATTATATAAAATTATAACTTATATACTAATATATTATATTTTCGCAGTATTTCTCTCTTTTTTTCATTTAGTAGAGTCTTGTATACCGTTGTTTTTAAAATCACAAAAACGGTAATTGATAAATGATTACCGTCAATACAAAGATTTAGAAAATAAATAGATAAAATGTATTATTTAATAATTATACTTTTATAAAATAGCTATATTAGATGTTTATATGAGAAAATACTGTAACAAATATACTTTCAATATTTTTGGAGAAACTCCATATTACTCAAACTTAATAATACTTCTACGTGATAAAAATAAAAACTAATAATCGTCGCTGTTCATGTCACTTTAAATCGCTTTTATGCGAGATTTGAATAGCAGATTTTACAGACTTTTTGGCGCTTGCATATTTTGTTATTGATATATAAATTCATTTATTTATTTATTTATTTGAACAACGCCCTACAACATAGAAATGGGTGTCCCCCCTTAAGTAACAGTGAAAAAGTTCATAGAGTGAAAAAGTTCTTATTATAAAAAAAGTCGAATGCGTTACGAAAATTTTCATTCTTTCTTTCAAAATATTTGTTATTTTATTCTTTATATTTAATATATATTTTTGTATATTTTACTATATTATAATATTTACTATTTACAATAAAAATTTAGGATATTTAAATTTTTATTTTTTAAATTTTTTATATGTATAAGTCTAATATAGGCTTATATTTACTGTTGTTATTTATATTTTGTTCGCATATTTTCATTATTTTCTTTAATTTTTCGAAAATTCTAGTTTATTTTCACACTAATCACACCAGAATAAAATGAGAGATTAATTTATACAAAATAAGTGAGTCGATGATTGTTAGCCCAATCTCTCACATAAGTAGAATTAAATTAAAAAATGTTTTTGGGTTCAATAAGATAATCAATTTTGTTGAAAATTATTGATAACAACGAATATTATTTTTATGTAACAATAGAAAAAAATATGCTGAAATGCATTGAGACAATATTCCTCGTCAATATCATTTGATTTTAACAAAATTTCATGTGTATTCATTAAAGGATAATCTGTTCAAAATTAAAATCAAATCATTATTAAATCAATAATAACAATGCGATTTTAATCATTTTCCATTTTCAAAATGATATAAATTCGCAATAACGAAAAAAGTCACATGATCGATTCATTGATCGTTAACTTTTTACAGAAAAGTTGTAAAGTTTATTGGAGCGAATCATAAAACATTTTCGATGATTCTTTTTTATATATAATTTTTTATTACAGCGTCATTATATTTTTATTATATCGCGATTAAATTATTAATATTTATATAATTTTTTTTCTATTATGCAGAAATTATAAAATGTGTGACATTTATGATAATCTACATTAATGAGTGATGAAGCAGATTTTTTTCATATTCCTTTCACTGAAACTTCGAAATTAACTCTATAAGCTACATGCATTTATTAAACAAAAGAGATGATATCAAAATTAACAATTCTCATCAAATTAATGAGGACATTAATATTTTCTAAAGGAAATATTAATCGTAATCGAATATGAAATCGAATGGCTACTAAAATTTTATCGATTTTAGTAATTTTAATAAGTTACAACAAATAATGAACACGTAAATTAATAAAAAATGATAAGAAAATGCAAGAGAAAGAGAATAAATAAAAATAATAATACAACTTAATTACACAGAGATGTGCTTAAAATTTGGCAAACAGTATCTAGAAAACTTTTTAAATTTTAACCTTTTAAACACTTATTGTTGATTAAAAGAAACCTTTAATTATTTTTGAACAATTGATATAAATGATGTAGAGATAATTTAGTGTTTCATAACTGCAAGAAGAGTTATTACATAAGTTATTATCATTACATTTATTTGATAATAAACACGTGTTTCTTTATTGCTTCACATATATCAAAGAATTTTATTGCCGTTTTTCTTTTAGAAAGAATATAATACTAGCTAGATCAAGATATCTGTAAATAAAACGATTCTGACATGAAGTTGAGAAGATTGTAATATAAAGAAGAGGAAAGTAAGATAAAATGGCAAGAACATGTTGAAGATAATACTGAGGTAAAGAAACAAGCGCGCAAAACTGACAAGTGTAAGAATAACATGAAGACGAATGACTTTGCGTTTTAAGAGCGATTCGTTTCCTTGGGGTTGGGGATCACTTTGAAGTAACAAACATTTGATTGATGAAAACAGAATGAATTTTCAGAAAAACCAAGTTTAAAATTTAATTATTTTGCATATATTTTATAGTTTTTTTATGTACGAATTTCATACTTTACTTATTATTTTTAATAAATTAATTTATTATTCGTATTTAATGTAGTACTTTTAAGAGATATAAACATCTTAAGATAGTATAATAAAAAATGATAAGAAATTGCAAGAGAACGAGAAAAAATAAAAATAATAATACAACTTAATTACACAGAAATTTGCTTAAAATTTGGCAAACAGTATCTAGAAAACTTTTTAAATTTTAACCTTTTAAACACTTATTGTTGATTAAAACAGCATTATAAAAAACAGCATTTATAACAGCATTATAAAAATTAAAAATATATATAAAAATTAATGGAAATGTAATCAATTTTTGTTGACTATTCTTTAAATTCACTAAGAGTCAAGAATTAAATCAGCACAAAACACAAAATTATATTTTTAACAGAGTAATGATTATAGTGGGTGATCGGTTAACGAATTATTCGGATAACGAACACTTCACAGAACAAACTGTGGGAGACCCGGGACTGACGGAATGACAGGCCGTGATAAAGCTGTAGCTTACTATCCTGGAGGATCCGGGTCTCACTCCTCCAATTTTTCAGGAGGGATCCGGGCCCGTTGAACCACATCCTTCAACCATCTGTTTGACTCCATCATGGATGTTGGCCAGCCTGTGATGAGCTCTATAAGTAGCCGCCGCCAGATAAAAATATCTCACATGGATATGGCAGCTTAACTAACCTAACGGAATGACAGGCTTAGTCCTTGCGTGTTGGTGGAGATGTGGGTAAGGATGGGAAAACAATAGTTTTTCCGATTGAAATGAACTCGGAGACAACTTAAAACAAATCAAAGGTTTATTAAAGAAGGTAAGAGAGAGATTTTACAATTTTTGGTCTTAGAATAGCACCCATACCAGGATGAAGTCAATAGGTTGGGATCTCTATAACGACAACGCTATTAATCACTTCCAATAAGTCCTGAAGAAGAGAGAAAAGCAATCGATATTGGAACCCACTTATCAATAATGATTTCACCCAATAACTTATACGGTATATAAAATATAAAATTTTAAATTTATATCTAGCAATAAGGAAATTAAGTGAAATTTTGTAGTATTAGATAACTTTTCTGCTACGATAAACAACAAATATATCTTGTTTATAGAGAGAGGCGATAGAATTTTGATAATTTTATTTATTCAAAATTTGTAATACAGTAATATTATCTAAAAATTATATATTTTATAAGAAATATTTCAGGCAAACAGGAAAATGAATAATTCGGATATAAAACGGTATTATTCTGAAGAAAATTTATGTGGAAAATGGATAGGTTGATTAAAAATGAGACTGGAAGCAGTTAGAAATAAACAGGAAATGAAACAAAAACTATCAGTAGGAAATATAATGTACTACCGTAATGTAAGAAAACTGAAGAGAAAAAGTTACAAAACAAAAAATATCAATTTTTACACCAACCATATACGAAGACAGAAGTTGTTTCGTGAATCTTTAAAATAAATGTTTGTATGAATTATTAATAAATATACCAGATTCAAATATTTAAGAAAGATTTTTCTTCTTGTTGTTGTTTATAGAATAGTCTGCCGAACAGAAAACAATTAAGCAGATTACATTAGATCAATTATTGCTATGAATAAAATATCGCTTTCGTTTTAATGTTTTCTTATATTCTACTACATACATATATTTATTTATTCAATCAAACTTGTTAACTAGTAAGTGCGCTTAAATTAATGGCAAATACATAGATTTTCATTTTATGTTTTACGTTTACCATTAAGAGATTTCACATTTGAATAAATTTTTTATTAATACCGTTTTATGAACTGTAAAACTGATGTTTAACTTGATGCGCGCTGGCGCGAATGACCCGCGCATTCAAGCGCCGCGTCAAAGAAACGGAAGAATGAATCGAGTTACTTTGATATAACGATTCAGTCTCATAATTGATAACAGCTGCGATAAAAATATAGAAAAAGATATAGGTCTACTAACGTTCTCCCTGTGGATGTGAAAAAGAATTTACTCACATTTTAGACGTAAGAGGGAAATAAAATGTTCTATATTTCCTCTAGTGACCTATCACATTTTCTTTTGGTAGGATCCTATTAACTTTTTCTCTTAGTGTGTTATATTCTTTTCATTTATTTCGTCTTTCTCTCAGTGACAAAAATCTATGAAATAGTCTGCTAGTTCCTTTTAAAATAAAGAAATAAAAAACGTAACAAAATATTCTAATCAAATTTAGATAGTAACAGCAGCCCTTTAATGACACTAAAATAGCAGTGACTTATAGAGAACATCATTATTATAAGAGCTAAAGAATAAATTTCATCTTTTAATCTGTTTGAAAATACTTAAACTTGAGCATCTTTTCAACTAAACCAAGATCAACGCAGCGCATATCACATTTTGATCGTTACAAACTTTATATACAAACAGGTAGATATAATTTAACGATTATAATTTTTGATAATAGCAATTTTTCATATTCAAATTTATTTTTTCTTCCTTCTTTTCTTAACAAAGTCAACTTTCATAAAACTTTTAATTGTAAAAAAATAATTAAAAAAATATTTTATTTTGCAATCAAAATTATTAAACTAAAAATACTCGTATATATTTAATGTTCAGCTACCTGAACAAGAAGCAAAGTTAGAAAAGTAAATAGGATTATGCATACTGATTACAGTGACGTTCGTAATCCGAGGTACCACTGTAATATGCTTTATCAACTCGCCTGTATACACAAGCGAGTTGATAAAGCCTTCACTTATTGTCCTTACATTTTACGATTCGAAAACAAAATTATATAGAAAATAATTTATAAACAATTTTCTATTTTGTTTAATTTTGCATCGTATGTTTTAACGATTTACATATTTACTTTTCCTCTAAATTATTGTGCAAAAGTATGATCAATGAAAAATTTTTCAAGACGATCCCTATACCTTTGTCACAAATTATAACAAACTGAAAACTTTTCATTCTTCATAAATCATGACAATTCACGGATGATCTCTAAGTGATGGTAAAGGGTTACCATTCAACAATCATCTAGAATAATTTTCAAAATGATGTCATGTTTTTATTTAAAGGAATTTAATTTGAAAGTGTCAACTATCGATTCCGTACCAACTATTGCCGCTTTTATATTTTATATATATTTTTCTTTTCAAATTATGAATAATATTTCTATATATGTAGTTTTTTTTTTTTTAATTTTCATTAGCACCTATATCGTTGCTAGTATATAACAACCTAAAGAATTTTTTTTGGCGGATGTTAAAAAATTCGATTTATATGGTACCAGTCAATAAACAGATTGTTATGGGCCATTACAGAGCAATTTTTAGTTTTCTGGAAAAACGTTAACAAAAAATAGAAATTTTACACCTTAGCGTCCTTGAATACTTTGACATTTTCCTCGACAAAATAACATTTCCGCAGAAAGAAATGCTACGTGCGCATCTAAATACCGTTACGGTATAGTTAAATAAGATTAAATAAATGTAATTTAATATATTTTGACCGACGTCCGATATCAAATTCAACGAATTTTTGTACATTGAGTAAAATAGTTCACGGCCTACGCACTAGAGCATTCAATGCTACCTGAACAAGAAGCAAAGTTAGAAAAGTAAATAGGATTATGCATACTGATTACAGTTTGTTAAACATAACGCAATCATTCAAAATATTACCGAATTTTCCGAGAATTAAATGCGAGATTTAATCATCAAAATCTGCAATTTTTTTTGCATTATCGACAACAGTGCGTTTTTGAATGACAAGGGCCTAAAATATCAGAGGAAGCGCTCTATAGCTGATAAGAATTGAAACTAGAATACCTTTATTATACACTCCTACTGAGTTCGCATTGAAATTATTTTAAATATTTCATTAAAGTTAGATTAATAATAATCGTAGCGTATCGCCGATTAAATTACCACACACGTTTGACGACATTATAAATACGTCATTTACGTTAATCACGCATTGGCCCGATAAAATCACGTGACTCGAAATGACGTCCAGCAGGTTTTTAGTAGAACTGTACGGAACTAGAAAGTTTCGAACTGTTTCGAGGGAAAAATACAAAAAATGCCAATCGACGAAGATAGCAAGGATTTATTCCACGTTGCGGATTATGCCGTTTTTGCCATTATGCTAGCTATATCTACTATTATAGGAATATATTACGCGTGCAGCGGAGGTAAACAAAAAACTACTGACGAGTTCCTGATGGGTGGTAGATCGTTAAGTGTTTTTCCGGTATCTATGTCAATTTTGGCCAGTTTTATGTCGGCTATAACACTATTAGGGACGCCTGCCGAAATTTATCAATACGGAACTCAATACTGGATAATTAACGTGGCATACATCTTAGTCATGCCAGCTACAGCTTTCTGTTACCTGCCGGTTTACTATAACTTAAATGTAACCAGTGCCTACGAGGTGAGTGCCATTTATAGTATATAAATAATTTAACGGAAAATTAATAAAAATTAATTCCACAAAAATTATTATTTTTTTTTTTTTTAAACACACAACTTCGAATGCAGTCGAACATGTTTTAGAAACCAGACTGTCCTTCGAACGAGTTGGATGCAAAATTCAGGTCATTTGTACATATTAACATACCTTGAGATTAGAAGCAATTTTCATTTATTATAGTAGAGTTGCGATGTTCAGAAAAGCGGAAGTTCACCGAAAATTTTTAATCTATATTTATAAAAAAAAAAAAATTATTAAATTTTATTTATAAAAAACGTATATTTTTTTGACATTTCTACAACGGATCGTAATTCAAAATTAAACAGTTTCTTTTCAATTACATGAAGCTAATGCTAATAAAATGAAGATTAGATAATTTTTATTTACCGAGATTATTTCTACATATTAAATTATACAATTAAAGTAAACAGAGATTTAAATCACGGAAGGAATCGGTTAATTCAACCTTTGTACTAGGCATTTTAATTACACACACATTGGAAAATTTTTATCTAAATTTATGGATATTTTAAAAAGTTGCAATTTCGTCTACATAGAGTATAATAATATAAGATTAATGATAAAAATTAATTTTCCCAAATTGCATTATGCTAAATTTTGTTTTTGTGGAAAGAATGCTAATTTACGTTTAAATAAAAACAATTTTTAAGCATTCGTTAAGTGTTAAATTCGCGCACCAACAATTAATATTACTTGTCTCACTGGATGGAATTAATTTCTAAGGTATCAGTAAAATTTCTCTCTCTAAAAATTAGACTAATTATTAATAAATCTACATAAATTGAATTGCATATATTAAACGAATATGCTTTAAAAATTCTTTTAATACTTCTGCTATAAATTTTTTTAACGTCGAAACGCATTAGTAAATAATAAAATTGATAAAATGTCGATAAGATTCTGCTTTGACTACCATGCGTTTTCGCGGCGCCGCGCGCACGTATATCATCATATAATATACATTACAAATATATATGAAATAGATGTTAATATCATTCACATACACTTCAACATCTATTTCATCAGGCACAAAAAAGTGACAAGCGTTAAGCCGCGCTATAACGCGATTTATTATTCATACAGGCGTCGCACTGTCAGACGCGAAAACGCGAGGCAGTCAAAGTAGAATCCTACCATAGGGGTCACCATTTCCAGTGAGAATAATCTGAGAATTTGATATTTTTTGATTTGTCATCAAAAAATATTGGATCAAACAACCTGAAAGGATAGTGTGGCACAATTGTCGCCTTACAGAAGCACGGCGAAAGTGGTACAGATCGAGAGGACGACGAAATACGTAAAAATTCCCTAGTGAACTAAGGGTCAAAGATCAAAGATATACGATATATATACCCGTAAAATTCCGTTTGTTGCAAACATTGCATGCGGTTTGACGTTGTGCCTGGCCTCGCCACTGAGTGCGACGCGACGCGACGCGTCCCGTTCTCCGGTATATACTCTTAAATTAAAATAATCACATAATTCGACTTGTTGTTGTATCGTAAATGTAGTATTTCCACCTTTACGCGTTTTCTTCTTCTCAAAATTAACTCAATGCCTGTATAGACGTTGCGTGAATAACTCATCTTAAATATTATTTTAAATTATAAAACATAATTGCATAGTTCATAAATCGAAGCGCATGATTATACTTGAGCATTTGTCATACAATTCATAATTTTCCTTTACTTTTATATAAGTATAAACATATTCCTGTACTGTATTCGCAATTGCATTATTATGAGTCATACTTACGTCAATGGGACATCAGACATATTTCGTCATTGTGACGCTATCGATTATTATGTTATAATGTAGACACAATGGCGTCATATGTCTATTATCGTCACCAGGCAGATGATGATGTCGCGTTCTAGGTGACATCATAATGGCATTCCGATGACGTCTCGTGTCGTGCTGCCATCTACCAAGAATAAATTACTGCCAAAACTTTATTTGAAAATTCCTCGTCTGTCGATGGATCCAATAACGCCGAAATTCGGAAGATGCCATAGGATTAAACACGCGTTTTCGATTCGTATTTTAAAGACCCTCTCTACCCCGTTTCGTGGGAACTCATAACCAGAAACAAAGGATTTTACAGTTTAATTTAACCTATCTCAACCAGTCATCGTATTAGATACAGGTGAATTAACTGGTACAGTATTTCTATTTAACTTTGAACCATGAAATTATCTTGTCCCATATTTTATGGAATTGGATATCAGTCCGATCCATTATATTTTTATACTCCATGATTACATAATGGTGTAATATTAAAGGCACTACTTCATACTCAACTTTCCGCAAAAAATATAAAATTAGAAATTTTTTTTCTACTGTAATATTATTAAATACAATACAAGATTTATGAGTAAGCTGTTCTCAAAAACTTCATTCATTCAAACAGCATAAACCATATATGACAATCTACGTTAGTGCATTACTCCAAATATTCGTAGCGTCATAGTCGTTGCTTCATTTTATGTCAGTTGAGGAATTTTCACTTCCTTATTTATCATCTAGCTAGAGGAAAGGATCCTTTAAAACGTTTCAAACAAATTATATATATATATATACAGTGATACCTCGGATGACGAACGTCTCGGTTCACGAACAAATCGGTCTATGAACACCATTTGCGAACAAATTTTGCTTCGCTTTACGAACGATGCTTCGGTTCACGAACACACGCGCGGAGTGCATGGAGCGCACGTGACTCGCGGCGCACAAAACCGTGCGCATAGCCTCGCCCCCAGCAGCAATCCAGTTCGCCCAGCTCACATGGGTACAGTAGAGTCCCAACAAGTGTTGATATTTTAGTTTTTTTCTTTATTTAAATTATAATTAAATTAAATTTATCCCTTATTATGGTTCCCAAAAAAGTTAAAAGCGTTAGTGAAGGTGGTGTTAAACATGCTTTCTTCTAATATTACTGTTACATTTATTTCTTTTCTGCATTATTTCCACATACAAAGCCATAACATGTTAAAAATTTTTTTTTCTAGGATAAAAACATATTATTTGGATTTACATTAATTGCAATGGGAAAAATTGATTCGGATTACGAACTTTTCGGATCACGAACAAGATCAAGGAACGGATTGTGTTCGTGAACCGAGGTATCACTGTATACATATGTTTTATATATATATACACTGTAAATAGATCTGGCAGTATACAGACGCATATTTAACGATAATGTAGGAGAACAGATGGTTATCAAGTCTATTTGACATTTAAAGTTTCTAATCGTAAACAAACCGAATTTATAATAGTCGTTATACCAAGGAAGAATCAAGAATTCTAAATAACGATAACTCATTTTCCCATCTAAATTTTGAAAATAAACTGAGCTAATGAACATTAATAACCGATTTTCCCTTTTACAAATGGAATTTCTGAAGTTAAATTCTAACTAAATTTATGGAGAATCAGACACCAGAATATTAAAATCCTTCTTGTGTTCAGAGTTGACCGAATTCATCTTGACAGTAGAAACATAGAAATAATGTTAATGTTCATTCATATAATTCTCGTTTTTACAAGATAGTAATTAATTAAAAAAAAAAAAAAGATTTTCTTAGCATATTTAGACAATTTCTGTCATAATGTACAAAACAATAAAATATATGGAGTACTATATTTTTAATATTCTTTTCCTACCTTTTAGATTTATCTATAATTATAAACATAAAAAAATCAAATGAAATATTTACATTTTTTAACGAATCGTGCTTTATTTAATTGCGAATATATTACGATTCATAATTACTGACACAATTAATTTTATCAAAATTTAATGGAAGGAATAAAAAAAAAGTAGATTCGATTCCTTTGGATGTGGTTAACTGTGGTTCAAGTTACCACATTATTTACTTATGCTTTCCACACACTAGAAAGCATAGAATATACATCTCCTGCATCTGTTCGGCATTCGAAGTTGACAGGTAATGAACACGAATTCTTATGACAAACTGTTTATTCTCAGTAAGAATTTCTATTTTTTCGAACGTTTATAAAGGAAAAATTCGCACAGTATAATTATAAATCGAGTCTAATGGTTTTCAATCAGCAACAAGTTGTACAATTGTCAGGCTTTTTTTTTAAAAAAAAAAGTTAAAAATAGTTGACATACTACATTTTAATGAAAACTGTGCAATTCTATATTATCCGATGTATAATTTAATTTCTAAATCGGATAACATTCGCTATGGATCTTTCCCATAATCAATTTTATAGCTTTTCATTAGCTAGCTTCAATATTTAAATGATGAAAAACTAAAATCATTTGCCATTTTTAGTCTATTTTCAGAACTAAAGCGAAGAATTATTAGTTGTCTATTATCTGGTTATATATTATCCATTAATAACTTTAATACTAATGGATTTTCGTGAAATTCTGTAAGGATCCTTTATCATTAATAATAATTCTGACCGCATCTTTTAATACAGCAGCTTCGATCGTTTAAAAGTAACGAAGACTGGCATTTAAATTTCTGAAATACAATAAACTCTTACGGTATTTCGAATTAATGAGTGTAATGAAATTTACTAGGAAGGTTAAGTCATAGAAAATGTCCTCGATGACACACTAAATGTTTAGTTACTTAAAAAAAATGTAGTGTTCAAACTATCGAACTAATTTATAGATTTTTTTTTATGAAATTAAAAATAAGGATCACGCTACTTGTAGATTTTTAATCCCACATCTCTAATCATTCCAAAATGGCGAACAATAAAATTTTTTTTTGATAGTTTTTAAGTTACAGCAGCATTAAAATTGATGAAAATTCTTAATACGTTGTATACTTCTTGCTTGTAACGCCGGATGAAGTTTTATCATTCATTCAAGTTAGAAAAAATTAGAAAATTAGCCAACTTAAGTAACATATGATTTATAAACGCCAAAACTGTCTATTGCCATGGTTTACTGATAGTGAAAGACACCTCAGTAACCACTAGAGTTTACAATACTTGTTTCTTTAAGGAACTTTACTGCGTAACGAGTGGACGGTGGTCATCGAAAAAGTTCAAATTAGAACAATAGATGAGGGGGAAAAGAATATTGACTTTGTAAAAAGTACAATATTTTTATGTTACCATTAATTTTAGCTTGATGAGAAATTTAGTATTATTCATTTACGATCAGAGCAATCTATTGCATAGTCTCGAGCCATAAATTGCAAAAAGAGTAACTATTATGTCAAAATACACAAAAAATAATACAGTAAGACCCCGTTTAACGCGGGGAATAAGTTACAAGGAAACAAAGCGCTAAATGAAACAGCGTTAAACGAGGCCATTTTAACACGTAAACAATGAGGATAGGTGAAACAGGGCAATGAATAAAAAATATATACATGACATTTTTTTATTTTATTTTGTAAGATGTATTATATTACACATTAATTATAGACATTTTTTATTGCGAATATCATTCATGAAAAAATTCTTAAAATTAGAAAATAAATAGTTTTAAGAACAAGAAGCAATAATCAGATTGCAGTTAACTATAAACAACGAAAAAATATTGATGAAAGAAAAACGTTTTAACTTGAAGGAACGTAAAGCAGGGCTGGAGTGTCGGCAGGAAAATGTGACTCCTCGGGAGCTATAGAAAGTGGCAGCATTCAGGTTAAAACTAAAATGGGATAATTGTTATTTTTATTAGTTGTAAAATAGCATTGACGATCATAAATATGAACTCTGACAGCAGCAGACTTTCGTATGTATTGCACTGCACTGATATCAAACGTACTATGAGACGGCATAGGAGTATCAATGCAACAAATTCCTGCCATTTCGGATTCATGTAAGAATAACGTTTGAAAACCACGCCAAAGTGAATCAATAAAAATATATAATTCGAAAAAAAACCGTGTTATATCGAAACAGCGTTAAGCGGGGTCTTACTATACTGGAACTATACATTAATATCAAGGATGCAGATTTTGATCAAAAATATTACATATTCATATTTTTATCTACAGAATGCTTACAGAATCGTACTACTACATAGGCTCGTTCAATTTTATATATCTATTAACTGATATCCATGAATCAGAGTCCATAATCACGAATAGTACCTCCTAAAAATATACATGAGAATCTTACTTTTAAATCGGAGTTTATAGAAACGGGAAGTAGTAGTTCCCAAATACTTTACTCAAATTATAGATATGATACTCCACAACTTAAAAAATGAAAAATTTTGAAAATTTAAAAGAATTTCCAAAAGAATGCGGTTATATAAAGGATACAGGATAACAAAGCATTATGTGAATAGTTTAAAAATTGCACATTTTGGTTCTTAAGTTATAAATGGACACGCAAGCAAACATACAAAATTACATTACAGTAATAATACAGATAGTTACACTTAAATAATATAAACTTATATATGTATATATTATGATGTGAATATTAAGATCATATTTCGTAGCTTTAATTTCAACATATTCTACAGAATTTGCATATTATATATAATGAATAAATTTCTGTTCATTAAATTTGATAAGTTTATTAACGTATACAGTATTAATAAGTTATACATATATAACGCTTAATTTTATTGTCTCTAAGGAAGCTAGACGCTTATAGATTTTCGGCTTTTATCAATTATATATATATATAACCTTTATAAAATTTTGACCTTCAAATAAATTGACATCCGTCTATTGTTATAGATTTTCGGCTTTTATCAATTATATATATATATATATAACCTTTATAAAATTTTGACCTTCAAATAAATTGACATCCGTCTATTTTTCAATTTCTATAAGTGTAAATTATGATGAAAATACCTTGAAATTTATATTTAAACACTTGTAAACTTTGCAAATTAATAATTTTTTTGTTACTAATTTTAATTTTTAAGGATAACCAAATTTTTATCGTCGTGCGATCTTTCGTCATTCCAGTGAACTGCAATGCATTAACGAAAAGAATAGGAAAACGTACTTTTCCTTTTCAGATAAACTACCGTCTGTACAGGTATTAATGTTGCTAGCTACTGGTATCACAAATCATTTTTTTTTTTGTGTAAGGTTGTCAGACGTTCCGGTTTCTCGGGAATTGTCCCGATTTTCTGAATTTTGCCCCCCTGTCCCGGATTTTTTCTCGGTACGCATTCTTTTTTTTTTTAAATTGAAAATTCCAAACACTGGTAACATTTACAGAATTTACTTTGAAATTTTTAATGGCATTCGTTTTATGAAATCTTAAGATACGAGTCGAAATTTTCCGCTTACTTTCCGTTATCAATTATCTTAACGTTCATAATACTAATTATGATTGGTGTAATGTCGCAATATGTATAATAGGCCAAGGTAGTTTCTTAGAAGACTACCAGCTATGCCTTCTAATTGTTTCTATAGAAAAATTAATAATAATATTCTGTGAGTATTTTGAGAATTTATGTATATAAATTTAACTTCATTTGAGAATTATAATTCGGATATGAATTTATGAATGAAAGCCATCAATTTTCGACTTATGGCCTATCTATAAATTTAGTTAAAGTGGTCCTAATGCTTCTATGGGTATTTTCTCGTGTTCAAAATAAGGAAAACAATATTTTTTCCTCTATTGTTTTATTTTCGAAACGATCGTTTCGATGATTAATGAATATGTTTTAAACGAAAAATAATGAAAACAAAGTAGACACATTTGATATTTTCTCGTGTTCAAAATAAGGAAAACAATATTTTTTCCTCTATTATTTTATTTTCGAAACGATCGATTCGATGATTAATGAATATGTTTTAAACGAAAAATAATGAAAACAAAGTAGACACATTTATATTTTAAAACTAAGAAGGAAATGTTTGCTGCACATTATTGCCTTTTTTTTAATGTTTTGATTAAAAACAAGCGTTTCCTATATCTATTTTGATTCATAAACAGGACAAATATGTTATGCTCTATAGAGACGTATATACTGTACACACATTTCTAACGATAATGTGGCTAGTGCACTCGTTAAATATAGAACTGCACATTATTTTAGTTTCAAATGTGACGAAATTATTGAGAGAATTAAGTAACATAAGAAGCAAAATTCTATCAAAACTGGTTAAACAGTAAGACTTACATCTAAAGAAAAGAGCATAAAAAAAGTATAACACAGGCATACTCAAAGTTGACTAGGTTATATTTAAATGCAGTTAATTTATACCTTAATTTATATAAAAATAAAAGTCACCAGAGCAACGTAAATATACCATACGTTGCTTCTGTTTTAACACTTAACGCCATCTTGTGTCAATAATATAAAATAATAAGATTAATAAATCTACAGGGAAATCTCATTATTCCATTACAGAATAGTCACGAAAGATCGAGTCTCCGCCATTTTTAAACTGGATGAATTTAGAGAGTTAAGTAATGTTAATTACTTAACTCTCTTGAAAACGTGATATTAATGGTGACCAACTTAATAAATTTTATAAAAATCAATCAAACAATTTAAAAGTTATTAGAGAGAAATCTTGAAAATATGAAAATTCGCCACTTTTAAATAGTTAATTTATAATTGATAATATACAGCAGAGTAAATTACGAATCAGTACAGTATGATTTAATATTTACAAAATCACTTTTCAATTATGATCTTTATATATAAAAATTATTTCCACCTTTGTTAGTCTTCAAAAAATACAAGTTTTCACTTGTATTTATTGTTTTACAAAATGATAGCCGTTTTTATTATTATTATTCTTAGAAATTTAATAATCTGAAAATATTTATAAATCTATTGACTACGATTCTAATTTGGGAAAAGTTTTTCGTCAAGATATCCCGCTTAAAAATGCCTGTAAAATGTTTATTCGAAAATTTTTAACTTTAGAAACGTTAGATACTTATAGACATCATTCGTGATAATTTTTAAATAACTAATTCCGAGAAGCTTGTTTTTTTTCCAACATAATGATTCAAATGCATGAAAACCTAAGAGAAAATGTAGCCTTGCGAAATTTTTTACGAAATATAAACGTGAATTTTTATAGAATCAGCAGAAATTTTCTCAAAGAATCACTTTGAGAAAATTTTTCCTAAACCTTCTTGCTTTATAATATAGTAAGCATAACTATTATCATTGTTATAAAATAATAATAAATGGAAAATTTTGTGCTATTCCATTCTGATTGTTTAACTTGTATCCGTGTGATGATGATTATGATGATAAATGTTTTTGTAATGTAAATAAGTGAATTAAAATAAAAAATATTTGCAAAAAATATATAAAATAGTTTGAAAACTGAATAAAAAAGAAAGTTTTATATTATATAATAGACATTTAATTTCATTACATTATAACTAATGAATGAGTTATAGCTTTATTTAAAGGTGTTTGAAGCCGATATGCCACATTTTGGAAGGTAAATCGAAAGATAATTTAATACAAAACTCGATACAATTTCCATCATGGGGCGCGTGTAAAAGAAAACACAGTATACACAGAAGTATTAATTAGATGAACTTATTAATACATAAATGGATTTAACCACATAATAGCATCGTATAAATTTTCTTTCCACAAGTCCTTTTTTTGTTTATGTATAAACAATCCATTTTATATACCCTTTTTTATATTACTAAAGCATAAAACTTTTATCATCATCATCTATGCTCGAAAATAAACAATTCTAGAAACATATTATTAAGAACTCTTTAAATGATGTCTCATCATATTATTATTTGTATGAAAAAAAATCTCGTAACGCCTCACGAAGAACAGCTATTATTTTGATTTTTAAATTAGAAAGAAAAAAAAGTCAGCACATTTTGGAAGTGTGGAAAAAAATCTTTAAAATGATGGGACGATTAATTCTAGATGTAATGATAAAAATCAGGATCTTGAACATTTGATTGTTAACAGGTTGTAAACTGCTACATATAATTGATTTTAACTATGGTTTAGGGAAATTTTGCTGATTAAACGAAAATTCATAATTGCTTAAAACTGTTTTCCCCATTTTTTTTTTTTTTAGATTTTTGTTGGGATTCTGTAATCAATATGTCAGGAAATAATACCAAAACAAACAGACCAGAAAAATATATTCTGAAAATTCATAATTGCTTAAAACTGTTTTTCCCCATTTTTTTTTTTTTAGATTTTTGTTGGAATTCTGTAATCAATATGTCAGGAAATAATACCAAAACAAACAGACCAGAAAAATATATTCGTATATAAGACGATATTAATTAATTCTGATAGTACTGAGGAGGAGATTCAGTTGAGACCAATCGTCCCATTTAAAGTTGCAAGAAGCAAGAAATTATAAATTTCTTCTTATCAGAAAATAATGTCAGATATAACTGAATACGAATCAGAACAAGGCTAAAAAAAAGAAAGTAAGATCAGCCATTAATAAGGATTATTGTAATGATTACAATCAAACTTTCTACCAATAACTTTTAATTATTTTTATACTATTTCGATATATCGAAACAATATTTTAAAAAATGATTAAAATTTGTTAACGCTTCAACAGGCGGAAACATAATAACCAGTATAAAGTATTAACTTTTTTTTTGACCAAAATTACCTTCCGAATCACAACTGAATTATGACAGACTATTGTGAAATGCAGTTCAGTATACTATATTATTATTATTGTTGTTGTTGTTATTGAGGAAAATTACGTCAATCGTTTGAAAAATAGAATAATAGATTTTTCATTCTAAAATAAAAAGATTGTCAAATGAATATCCTTTAAAATGCGTACATTTGTTTTAAATTCTTTGTTAAACGATCTGTAAAGTTTTCATATCTGACAGACGTCATACATACAGTACTAATGAATAACAGAAAAAAGCTAATTTTAATACACGCGAAAATTAATCATAATCATTTTTTTAATAGTGGTGCCTCGCAATTCGGCATCTGAGTTTCGCGGGTTTTGCATGGAATTGTGTGATGTCATTTGCTATTTGTCAGTTCTTTTTGGGGATACCATAGTGTTTACCGTGTTGTTGATTCAATTTTCAATTCTATACTTTTCAGAAAGTAAAAAATTTTTAATTATTATTATTTTTTTGAGTGAAATGTAAGGATGGGTTCAAAGAGTAAAAAATTTGTAATTATTATTTTTTTGAGTGAAATGTAAAGATGGGTTCTAAGAGAACTTTTTTTGAGTGAAATGTAAGGATGGGTTCAAAGAGAACTGACCAGAGATTATTATTATTTTTTGAATGAAATGTAAGGATGGGTTCAAAGAGAACTGACCAGAGGGAATAATTGTGAAATGTAAGGATTGGTTCAAAGAGAACTGACCAGAGGAATAATTCCGAAAAGAAGAACATTTGATCGAGCGAAGAGACGAAGAAAAAAATTTGTAGAAAAAGTGCAAAAAGGTAAAACAATTAAAATGTAACTCCTGTGTTCCTAGGACAACTGTGGCCACGTTTTGCAACAGAGAGAGATTATGGGTGCTAGAGTGTCATCTGGAAGACATCATTCCAACATGGAAGGGCTAATAAATTGTGTGTTGTGTATAAAATACTGTATTTTGTAATTTAGTGTGTTATACAATAGTAAAACACACATAATAAAGTAAATAATATAGTGTTATCTCTCTCACCTCACCCGTTAGGGGAATGGGATGGGGACCGATAACGAATTAATCTATTTTACATAGTCTTATATGGAAAATACTGTCCCGCAATTCGACAATTTCTCAATTCGACGTTACTTCGGCGACGGATTAGTGTCGAATTGAGAGACATCACTATATTATAGTGTTCTTCACGTTCTCGTTAACCATTTTGATGTATCTTCCCATATGTATAAACAATTTTAATCATCATTTTTTAAATAAAATATTAATTCTGATAGTAACCGTATGCTTAATATTACTGGGATATTCTGTTTTGAATGCTAGGAAATAATATTAAAACAAAAACCAAAAAATATATATATATTCGTATATAAGACGATATTAATATTATGCATCTGGAAATTTATGAATCTAAGTACAATGCAGGCATATCTCCAAAAAAAGTAAAAAATTAGAACAGGGTATCGAAATGATACGAAAAAATGTGCAACACAGTTTAAATGAAGCAAAGTGTAACAATTTTCTATTATTTAAATTATTATTATTATTGTTATTATTACGAAAGCCTTTGTTTTAATTTATTGGAGATATTTCGCTTTACGTAATCTCATTTCTGTATTTGTTTATATAAAAAAAAAAAGAATTGCAGTTGTATTTGCATCTCGAATAGTAATTTTTATCTTCGAATCAACACATTACAGACGAACGAACACACACACACGCTCGTTGATGCAGTTTGTTTACTTCCAGTTTTTTCTTCTTAATTGACATGAATGGACTTTATTTACATAACAATCACGAAACCAGTATAAAGTAATACAAACTTATAACTGAATTGACGTTTAAAGCTTTCGATGACGTTAATATAAAGTGATTGCTATACAATGTAGGATAAAAAATTAATTATAAAATATGTAGCGTATACAGTACAAGATTCTGCGATTCTGCTAACAGTAACAACTTTGACGAACTTCAGAACATTGACAATGTTATTTTAAGTAATTTTAGAACAATTTTAGCTGATAGAAAAAATATTTAACAATATATTTTCTCTGTAAAAGGTGAATATTATGTGATATCACTGTTAAAAATCACTGAAAAATTTATAACAAACAGAACCATTTAATAATCATTTAAAAATTAATTTTATGCATATTTAAATCTTTAAATATATTGCATTTTTTTTTTTTTAGCTTTTAACGACATAATTGTCATAATGAATATTTTTAACGCGAATAAACATATATAGTTTAATAAAATAAAAATTAATAGTCGGCGCACTGTTTATTAAAAGAATAGCGTGTCTAACGGGCATTTAAATGAATGAAATATATATTAAACGTATTATAGTATTTGTAAATACGTATCTCGTATATCGAAATTTTACACTTTGAGAAAACAAAATTTGTTGTTGTTGAACATTTATCATGATAAGAGCGTGAGAGAGTTCAACTGTTGAGATGTGACTTGAGAATTAACGTATTGGTGTATGCTACACATTTGTGTATTTTAAAATTTGTCAAATACAATAAAAGCTCAGATAGTTAGTTGTTTTTTTTTAATATTGTGCATCTTGTATGTGTTCGTTCATTCACACATCCGTGATTACATTATCGTATAAAAGACGACATATTTCGGATGATAAACAAGCCTGGTATTCCTATTATGATCTCATATAAAAAAAATTAAAAAAAGCTCAGAAACACTTCAAAAACAATTAAATATAATAAACCAAATCGAGTTATTATAATGGATATTTTATGATACAATATTATAAAATCAGTCGAATGCCTGCAGCGAGAGAAATATTCATAAAAAAAACTAATTTATTTGAAAGACTAGACATAGTTTTTTTTTTTTTACTCTTAATCAGAAAATGGGGAAAAGGTAAACAAAAGTTAATTCCTGAAAATAGAGTAAAACAATACCGTACAATAAAAACTCTCGTAATACTATACCAAAATTTTGAGATAAGTCTCAAAAAAATATGCAATATCATTGCTGTTATACCTACTCACGTATCAGTAGTATTTTCTAACTACGTAATTACTGTACGATAAAAACATTCGTAATAGGGGAAGGTGGGCATGAAAGAGCCAGTTTAGGTAGAGAGATGAAAAAGCCACTTCTGATGGAAACCTAAATATTTTCTCATCATAATATCTGGAGTGTATTGTTTAGAAAGAAAACTATTTTTAAATGTAACTATATTTCAATTTACTTTGTTCCTAAATGCATTAAATGTACTCAAATAATAATAAATCTTATTTGAATATTGTATAAGCATACATATTTAAAAATAATAAAAAGCATTCTTATTGGTTTAATTCTTAGAAAATTGAAGGAAGACTGAGAAGTGATGATTGCACAAAAAGTGTTACACACCACTAATGGTCAGCTAATATTGTATCCTTAAATTGGTTATTATATCTTAATCTATGGATGAGACAGTGGATAAATTCTGCTTCATCCACAATTTATGCAAATATAAGCATGATTTTATGTTTGTGGATATATGGAACAATTCTGAAATTATACTTTCAGAAAGAACATTTATAATAGAATTTTATTATATACTTTTATTTTTTAATAAGCAATGATTATTTATAAATGCCTCATCCACAATTTATGCAAATATAAGCATGATTTTATGTTAGTGGATATATGGAACAATTCTGAAATTATACTTTCAGAAAGAACACTTATAATAGAATTTTATTATATACTTTTATTTTTTAATAAGCAATGATTATTTATAAATCATCAGACTTTGATTAGCAATACAAAATTGTATGGATTAACATGTGCTTTACAGCATAGCTTGTCTTCCTGAATATTGCTTAAATTTGGAATAAAATAATTGAACAAAATCTGCAGTTTCAATTTTTCCTTATACATAAAATGAATGTATTGTATATTATTTATTTAAATTGTTTAATTATAAATATTGCTAATATTCAGTTTGAAATATTTTTTGTACTAATTTTAAATAAAAAAATTCTGCTGGCTATACAGGAAAAAATTCTCTAATGGTTATTTTTTCCATCAAATTTTCAAAATTCTTCAATAAACTAAATCAGAAATATTCTTGTCATCATCTATCCAGATTAATGCTGTTTTACTGCATTTAGTTCGCTGGAAACCTAAATATTTTCTCATCATAATATCTGGAGTGTATTGTTTAGAAAGAAAACTTATGTATGTTAATAAAATATTAATAATTCAAATGTATTAAATATTGAAATAAATATTTACTTTACTACATTAATAATTTTTAAATGCGATCTCTTTACATACACTCTATTTTTCCCAATTTTTGATCAAATTATCATTATACTGTAGTAATATAAATTTAATTACATTAAAATACCGGTATATTGCATTATGCATTTCTTGTATAAAGAGTGTAAGACCCAAGATGTGTGTGGAAAGGAAATTACAATAAAAACTTTATGTTATCACATTGCCAGCACTTAAAACATAATTGTATTCACTACATTAGACAAAATTCTATTTGCTACTAGAACTTTATGTATTTATTCTCAAACTTAGCCATGTCACCAAATCAAATTTTAAAAAATTTTATTTAGAATTACATTATAAAAGTATTTGAATATAATAAAACTCATTATAAAAGGCACCATACAAATGAATAATAAATATATTGAATAGTTCTACTATATCCTCAAAGAAAACCATGCCTTTATGTTTATATATGGGTATTTATTTTTAGTTTTATGTTTTTTTTACTACTACTTAATATACTCAGTTAAAGATTTATAAATTTTGTTACTTTTAAAATTTTATTTGATATTATGCAAATGTTTATTAGTATTTGGTTTTTAATTTTGACATTGATTTAATTAGTATATTATGTCATCATGATGAGTCTATGTCAGACACCAAAGCATATATTTGATTTCACCCAGAGATTTGGTGGACAGATTTGGTAAATCACTGATAACGTGACGTAAAAATCTATTCGATCATTATTAGCTTGTTACGAGAGAATTTATACTCTGTTTCTTGTTGTCGACATGTTTGCAAATGAGTTGATGAATAAACATAGAAGCTTGTGATGTATATAAATGAGATCCAATCAGCATCAACTACCTCATTTTGAATTTCAACATCATTCATTACTTCATTTTTTCTCAGCAAACTTCTTAACTGTGCATGTCTGTCATTCGAAACATTCGATTCGCCAAATACAGTTTTTGTCACTAGTGTGAGGCCCGCGGCCCGCAGAGCCCGCAAAATAACGAATGAGCGGTTCTCAACAGGCGAATTGGCCTATAGCGCATGTGTGATGTCGATAAGGATGAGTGGAAGATGCTAGACACAGACGGACTCAGAGACAACGTTCGTATAAACAAACATCTTCCTTTATAATCACCTCATTTTGAATTTCAACATCATTCATTACTTCATTTTTTCTCAGCAAACTTCTTAACTGTGCATGTCTGTCATTCGAAACATTCGATTCGCCAAATACAGTTTTTGTCACTAGTGTGAGGCCCACGGCCCGCAGAGCCCGCAAAATAACGAATGAGCGGTTCTCAACAGGCAAATGGCCTATGAGCGGTATGTGTGACGTCGATAAGGATGAGTGGAAGATGCTAGACACAGACGGACTCAGAGACAACGTTCGTATAAACAAACATCTTCCTTTATTAAGGAGAGAGATTTTACATTATTTCAACCGACAAAAATGCGTCGGAGGACAAATACCTCTGGGTTTACAGAAGTTCTCCACGTCATGTGGTCGGACGGGCTTCTCGGCTGTTCTTTTGTCGATGAGGTATGGCTCTCCTCTCGGCGGCAATTCGGTTAATGGTCTACACAGGATGGATGCCACAGTGGACGGAACGGCTCCGGATCTCGGATGTTGAGATGGAAAGAGCAGAGAGGGATGGAGAGAATCTTTCAGCACTGGTGGCGATGTTGACTCACTAAATCCTTGAACGTAGAACTATTAGTCTGCCACGGGAGTAATCAGAAGAACGTCCGTTGCACTGGTGGTGATGTTGACTAATAGTTCTACGTTCAAGGATTTAGTGAGTCTGCCACGGGAGTAATCAGAAGAACGTCCGTTCACCTCCATGTACAAAATCTGACTCGCCTTTCTATTTTTCCAATTCCCCGTCTTTTTTCTGGAGAAATACAAATAAACATGTTTTCTCCCTCTCTCCCAGGAAGTTGACATCGCGACCTTTACCAGATTATTTCATATAACCCCCTCGAACACCTGCAGGATATCAGAGTTCCCGCACAGTCCGAATTCGGGGTGTTTTTTATTCTTTCGGGGGATAGTGGAGATCGGGGTATTCGGGACCGGCCGGACAAAGGCCACCTCTCACCCGATATCAACGATAAAATTGTCAGATTCGCTAAGTTACGATCAGGTGAGAAGTGACGTTTTCCAGCGGCCCTAGCCCTCGGACCACACACTAGTCATGCCCTATGGGACAACCTAACTTAATTTTGAAGGGAGAAGATGGAGAGACAATGGTGACCAAAGCTTGTCTCAAGGTTGTTGCAAGGCATGAAAGTGCATGAAATGGACTCGTTTGGGACCAACCTTATATTGCAATGGTGTCATACTATATAATTATGATGTCATTTTGAATCCAACATAATTTTGAAAATTTAAATGAAGGCATTCTATTTGCCACCCAAGATTCCCCAGATCTTGAAGCAATCTTAGCTGAGTGTAGCTATATTACCTGCAGGAAGTTGCTATGCAAAGGTTGACCTAAGAAGTCAAACAATATAAGAGCTTATGTGGAACAGAAAGGCAATCACTGCATTTTATATATACAGTCAAACCTCTTTAAGCTGCCACCATCGGTTCGAAGTCCCTCTCTGGCAGTAAAGGAGGGTGGCGGTTCATGGAGGGTTTATGGTAACATGTGAGAAAACATGTATAGACAGTGGTGATTGATCATATATACAGTACCTAAAACGCATATGAAGTTTTCAGAAAATTGGAATTCATTTTTCATCAGATGTTACAGATGTTATACAATTTCATAATATCAATTTTCTGGAAAATCTCTCTTTACAAATATGAAATATTAATTTGCATGCTATATATAAAATAGCAGTGTAAATTTAAAATATACAAGAATTTTTGTCTCTCTACCAAAAATTATAATTTTTATTATAAGCTATGTTTATTATTGACATTTTTTTTATTTTTTTAAATATATATTAGATAATTGATATTTTTAAAATTTGAATATTACAATAGTTTAGTATTTTAAACGAAATATATAAATTAATTAATTATTGGTGAATTTTTTTCTTTCCAATGTAAATGAGAAGAATCCAAAAATATTTTAAAAAATGCAAGATACTGCATCTGCCCTGATGATAAGTGCATTTGTTTCTAGTGTTCTCTGTTAGAGATTGTGATTAGAGAATTACATGCTGATTAAATAAAGAGGTATCAGGAAAAATAAAGATAATTTAAATATAGAAATTAATCAAATACCTAATCAAAAATTAATATATTGCGATACTATGAAAAATAAAGTTTTACCCTCTTTTTCTGAACAAATAGAGCTTGTTTCCAAATTTCTATTTAATTCTTTGAACATAATACCATCAAATTTTTCTTTTAATTCTGGCTGTTCATTAAAATAATATCAAATTAATACTATATCATATTATATAATAATAATATTATTTATTTATATACTTCCCCTACCTCACCGAAATGTGCAAAAAGTCTCAAAAAACCATGGAATACCATTATTGTTATACCTACTCACTTATTAATAGTATTTCCTTACTACTATACGAAAAAATTCTCGTAATACTACATCAAAATTTGGAAAAAGTCTCAAAAAATATGTAATATCACTGCCGTTATACTTACTCACTTATTAGTATTATTTCCTTACTACTATACGAAAAAAATCTCGTAATACTATACCAAAATTTGGAAAAATTCTGAAAAAAATACAGAATATCATTATTGTTATACCTATTCACTTATCAGTAGTATTTCCTTACTACTACGATAAAAACACTCGCAATACCACACCGAAATGTGCAAAAAGTCTCAAAAAAGCACGGAATATCATTATTGTTATACCTACTCACTTATTAGTAGTATTTCCTTACTACTATACGATAAAAACTCTTAATACTACACCAAAATTTGGAAAAAAACTCAAAAAATACACATCATCACTACGGTTACTCAGCAGTAATTTTTTAAATTAAAAAAAAAATTACTGCTGAGTGTTACTCAGCAGTAATTTTTTAAATTAAAAAAAATTACTGCTGAGTAACCGTATCGATCAAAATTGTTCATCAAATTTTGATGAACAATTTTGATCGATTCGATAACGCAAAAAATTAAATCAATCCGGATTCTGGCTCGATTCGCTGTATTTATGCTTTCCTTGTTTTTAATGTTAACTAATTAAAAAAAAAAACATCCGTTACGAGATAATAACGAACTAATAAATAAATTTAATTCAATAATTTCTGTAGATGTCGATATTTCTTTACGTTATGGACGAGATAGTTATAACGCAAAATTTGGCAATTTTTATGATGAGTTGCATAGCCTGTCAATAGATATCGAGTGTTATATTACACGCAACATCTATATTATTATCGCGTGAGATAAATAGCCTATTTTAATTCTATTTAACTAGTAACCTACTGCCCTAAATAATTCAATAAAAATAGTTAATAAAAAATATCGAAAACGCAATTTAAAAAGTTGTTTTAATTTTATAAATCGGTGTCATATGAAGTGCCAAAATTTCGATGTTAGTGCTGCTACAATGTGCATTTTAGGAAGGATTATTGTAGACTGTAAACGCAATTTAAAAAGTTGTTTTAAATTTATAAATCGGTGTCATATGAAGAGCCAAAATTTCGATGTTAGTGCTGCTACAATGTGCATTTTAGGAAGGATTATTGTAGACTGCCCAATCTGGTATGAAATTGGGTATCTACATACTTTCTAAAACCCATAATTGGGTAGCATTAAAGTCGAAACTTTTGAAATCCGTGGCACTGCCACGACTGATGAATAACTAACAATAAAAACAAAAATAACTTGAACTAATTAAGAAATTTAATTATTTATTATTGGGTAATTACGGATAATTTATTAATAGTATATAAACAGTATTGAATTAATTTAATTCTGCCAGCAAACAATTATACCATTCAAACAAGCAGTTCACAAAATAACTAATCGTTTACTTTCCGGAAAATATCCTTTATTTTTGGCATGATTAAACATATAACCTCTGTATCGAATGTCATAAAATTCAATCAAATAGTTCAAAAGTTATTTGGGAGAAAACTTTGAAGTTTGGATGTCCGCCATTTTTAAATGGATAAATATGAGAGATTAATTCCCGTATTGATAGATGAATTATAAATCTGATTTTGTTTTAACTATTGATTGATTGATTATAGGAAAGGAGGTTTTACACAGCTCCAGCATGCGACCACCAGAAATCTATTGTGCACCCCAATAGGATCATTTTTACAGTCTCATTGAAGAAGATACTGTCTTTCGTGATTAAGATGGGACTTCTTAAGGGATGATCCCTTAAGAAGTCCCATCTTTATCACGAAAGATAGTATCTTCTTCAATGGGACTGTAAAAAGATCTGGTGCAAGAAAATGCAACCCAAGATGATCATCATACCTTAGCCGTGAAAGGGCCACACATTCACATAAAATATGAAGAAAAGTTTCATCTCCTTAACATCTACAATTGGGACTATCAACAATTCCAATTAAGTGACGATACCTTCTAAGATGACAGTGCCCTATAAAGAGCCCCGTGATAATCCTAGCTTCATTTTTATGCAGCTAGGGTCTTGTTCTAACTAAACAGAATAGTTATTAAAAATCTTGCATTATGCATGGTCTATCAATGTTTACTGAAATAATGCTCTTTCATAAAGCATAAGTCCATTTTCTTATCAAAAATAATATATTCTAACCATAAAACCTTTTAAAATCTACATTATCCATGTTATCCTGTTTAATTAATTAATATTTTAAACAGGATGAAAACTGAAATAAATTACGAAGCAACAAATAATGTATAAAAAAAAATTGATTAAAAAATTTTTGCATAACTAACTCTATTATTTATCAACAGACTTTCGCACATACAAAGTTACTATATTTATTCAAAAATATTTTTACATTCTAAGAATAACCGAAAGCAATTGCAGTCATAAAATTTCGACAAACGGCACAATTTTTCTTACACAAAATTAAGTTACCTTTACACGATATTCTTATTAAATTCTCTACAAAATTTCTTTAATACATGTTATGAAAGTTAATTACATGATGAAGGATAAAAACTGTATAAAATGGTAGTAAGACCAGCCAGTCTGATGTATGGCTCAGAGAATTCGGCAGTTACTAAGTCACAGGAAAGGAAATTGGACGTAACTGAAATGAGGATGTTGAGATTTGTATGTGGTGTAACAAGAATGGATAAAATAAGGAATGATTACATCAGAGTTACAGTTAAAGCAAGCCCAGTTAGTAGGAAGGTCCAGGAAGGAAGATTAAGGTGGTTTGGGAATATAAGAAGGCGGAGGACCTGAGAGAGAAGGGATTGGGGGAAGAGGAAGCTGTGGACAGAGGAACATGGAAAGCTGATTATATTTTCCTTTCTTTATCATATTATTCCTTATACAATCTTTTGATCTTCATTAGATTATTCGAAATAATCAGTCCTGTTCACATTTATAGTCTCATCACATGTACTGCACATATTTTTATGGTTTCTCAAAGTTTTTCATCATTATACACATATTTTATGTATACATTCTTATAATTTATTCTTGTTTTTGTATGTAGCTCTAGCATTTTATTCCTCTTTGCTTTATTCGATTAAAAAATATAAAAAAAAAAAAATCACACCTTTTTTTGGTTGATATATATAGAATAAAATATCTTATTTTACTTCCCTTCTCTACTTTATTCCTTTTTTGCTACAAATGGAACATAATATTTTTTTCCTTTCCAGTTTTATAATCATCTGAACGTAACTGCAAGTTGACACAAAAGAGTTTCTATCCATTCAGTTTTATATTCACTCTTCCATTTTCCATTGAATTTGTATCACGCTTCAATATTTAAAAAAAAAAAAAATATGAATTGTTAGATTATATAATATACTGGATAATAAAAAAAAACTTCAATGGAACTGTTAGTAAACATTTTAATTCAGTTTTATACGTCACTGATGAAATAATGGTAAGAATGGAACAAGCAAAGCTACAGAAAATGTTAAACTTCGTACTGTGGGATAGAAATATACTTAGGAAGAATAAAAAGATAATCTTTAACAAATTCCTCAAACGTATATTAACATATAGTTCAGAAACATGGACGTTGAAAGATGGAAGAGTAAACTCGGAACAGTGGAGACGGATTTCTGGAGATGATGTGCTTGGAAAACTAGATTAGAGTGAGAAATGAGAAGATTAAAATAATTATGAAAGTGGAAGAAGATATTTGTGAGAGTATAAGATTGAGATGGAATAGACACTTGAGCAGGATGGAGAATGAAAGATGGCCAAAGAGAATTATGAAATGGGAAGCAATTGAAAGGAGAAGAGGAAGATCTAGGAAAAAAATGGAGTGATGGAGGGAAGGAATGCAAGAGAACTACAAGAGGATTGGAAAGAGAGAAATGGCGAGAGAAACTATCTAGATGCAGGCAACTCTAACGGAGGGAAAAGCATGGAGAAGAAGAGAAGAAAATTAAATAATTTTAAGTAAAACTTTTATTGCAAGTGAAATTTTCTTTAGAACTGCGTAGATAAAAGTTAACAACTCACGGGCGTCCAAAACATTTCGACAGAAAATCGATTGATTTCCAAAATCCGAGCCTTTTTCAAACAGTAAAAAACGATTTCTTCAAGAATAAAGCAACCATTTCAATTTTTTATTTTTGTAAAAAAAAAAAATTTTATCTTATCAGTCCATTCAGGACAACATTTACGTACGAAAACTATCACAGATTTTTGTGAGTAACCATTTATTTGTCCACCGCTGCAACAAAACATAAAAATATATTCTCTATCGGCATATCTAAGAACGAATTTCGTGTTAAAAATAAAAAAAAATCTGCCGTGTAATAGTTTAGTGCAAATTTTTTAAAAATTTTAAGAGTATCATTGTTAAATCCCGCCATAAATTTAATAATTTATTTGCATCCCTGGCGATTGGATTTAAAAATTTCTTTTATCCTACTTTAAGGATTTGGGTCAATAATATATATATATATATTTTTATTTACTTTTACTTCTATGCTAATCGATGAATTTTGTCCGAAACACAATGGAATTCTTCTAAATACCTCTTTAAAATGTTTATTTAGAAAGGCAAAATGTTAGGAGGTAAAAAAAATCAATAAACGCGACGTTCAAATTCTATAGTTAAACAGTTTACATTCTAAAACTTTTCAGGCATTCGGGAACAACATAACAATGACCGTAATTTGTTTGGTAAATAGGAAAAAGGAATATAACAAATATGTTCTACGTTTTCGATTTACAGTAATTTCATATTTATTATATAAAATGTCAGTGAAAAGAAAGTAAGATTTTGCACGCAATAACTAGAAAAATCAATTGGTGCATACGAGTGTTATATAGAGTGTCGAAGATAAATGTATCCAGTTTTTTTTATAACTCGCTTAATATTCTTTCTATAAATTTTTTCTTTATACGCAAATATATTATACCTATTTAAATCGAATTTTCAGTATGTCGAAATCGATATTCGGATAACATTTACGGCTCAAAATAACAATCTTTTCTGGCTTTAAAATTCTGCTAAGAAACACTCGATTTTGTGCCTAAAAGAAACTTGTTTCCAGTTATCGGTTAGCTCAAACTCATTAAAAAAAAAAACTAGATACAATTGCATATATTGCAAAACCCAGCAAAACTGGCATCGATCGATAGGGGGATCTGAAACATGCAAAATATCCCTAGTGAACTGGGGTCAAAGGTCAAAGGTTAACGAGATATACACAAGTCTATGAAGAATAAAGGCCGTGACACACTGAACGCGATGCGAAGCGAACCATAAGAAAGCAACTTCGCGCAGTTACGCGCGTACAGTGTGTCTTGGACTAGCTTTTCCGGTGCGGCTGCTCGAGTGCTAGCTTTTCCGGTGCGGTGTTTCGCGTGTAGCCGCGCGAAAGGAGATGAAAAAGTTGAACTTTGACCAATCAGCACGCGCGAACAATACGGTGCGGCAAGACGCGAAGGAAGCAATCAACCAATAGAAACGAATGTTTTATATACTTGGAAAATAGCGAAAGTTCAACTATGTGGTTGGGATTCAGATATAGAATTTGTTTTAGAAGTACAAAAAAGACCATACCTATATCACATGAGATTAAAAGAATACTGAAAATATACGATCACTTCTTTCTAATAACAAATCAACCACACTCCGCAAACGATCTCAATCGGCAAATCCATGAAACATGGGAAGTAACTCAACTGCAATGTAGACAGGCTGCGGCGCAGTGCAACGCGAAGCGAAGGATGCAAGTTTTTCTGTCGTCTTTGCTTCGCACCGCTTCGCTTCGCGTTACGTTCAGTATGTCACAGCCTTACAGGACGCGTCGCGCTCTTGGTCGCGCTGCACATCGTAGCGAGGCGAAGCGCAGTGTCAAATCGTATGCACTGTGAAACTTTTAGCCTCTATATCTCGTTAACCTTTTGACCTTTGACTCCTACTACATTAGGGATATTTTGTGTGTCTCGATTCCCTCTATCGATCGGTACCATTTTTGCTGGATTTTGCAATGTATGCATGTAATCGTATCAAAAAAAAATTCCTCTCTGAAGTTTTGTGGCTCGTAAGAAATGTAGATTGTCGATCGTTTGTAGTAAAGCGAATCCTAAACGAGCGGTACATTTTTAGTTCTGAATGACAAAATTCGTCAAAAATGGATTAACGCAGATCGTTTTAATAAAATTAAACTAGATTAAACCATGGAAAACACGTTTTTTTTGTAGATAATAAAAATACTTTACGTATTAAAAATTCATTAGAAAATTCTGAGACATTAATGATCTTTAAAATCAATTTAATTATTAAGTTTTTAACTTTTTTGTAAAAATTTTTAAATAAAAAGTTTATAAAACATGATATCAAGATTAAATCTATTAATTTTTTTTTATTAATTAAAGTATTTTCTTCAAAAATTTCATTACAAATCGTGACTCTCTTAAAATCCTGATCCATGGAGAGAGAGAGAAGAAAAAAATTATGTTCAACTAGATATAACTTAATTAATTTTTTTAATAATGTTTAATGAACAGCTAAGATTACTGTCTATGAAAAAAAAATTTACATTCTGAATTACTGTAAAAAAACAGTAAAAATTCGACGAAAACTTTCATCTAATGCCAAAAATCCTATTCATAAAATAAAAGTTTTATCAGTTTTATAGAATACAACAGAATTACGAATAAAGCGAAACCTTACGTAAATCCATTCGGATATTTAAGTGTATAAATTATGCATTTTGTATGATAAATAGTACAGATTTTTTGTCATTTATCATTCGTACCTGACGTTATTTTAATGTAAAAAATATAAAAATGGTTAAAATTTTATGTAGTGTTTCAGAAATATTCAAGAAGAGCTTAAATAATTAATTGTAAATTTTGAAAAATTCGATATTTCGATCTGATGCTAACAAAAGTCTAAAAATTATAAAAATTTATAGACCATTCTAAGATTGGAATATTAAATAAGGTGAAAAATGCACGATGGAATGTAAGATTTCTATAAAGTGTTTCTGATGGTGATGAAGCTGCAGAGAGAAATGGTGGGTTTTTATTTAGTTTACATTAAAAAAAAATTTCTATTAATCAGGTATAAATGCTTAAAATGCGAAATTCTAAGTTAAACAGTTTACATTTTAATAACATTTACAGCTCAAAATAACAATTTTTCTGGCTTTAAAATTCTGCTAACACTCGATTTTGTGCCTAAAAGAAACTTGTTTCCAGTTATCGATTTAGCTCAAACTCATTTAGAAAAAATAACAATTGCATACATTGCAAAACCCAGCAAAAATGGCATCGATCGATAGAGGGATCGAAACATGCAAAATATCCCTAGCGAACTGGGGTCAAAGGTTAACGAGATATATACACGTCTATGAAAATTAACAGGACGCGTCGCGCTCTTGGATCGCGCTGCACATCGCAGCGAGGCGAAAGATGAGACTGTAAATTCTGTCTACGAAATGTAGATTCTGATGAGAAAGTGCGTTTATGTGTACACCTGCTAGAAAAGATAAAATTTAGTTTTTCAGTAAAGGTGTAACTAGCGCTTTCAGTTCCAAGAAAAAAGCTCCATATGTTAGCGAAAAATATTATCATTTATGTTACAAATATTAAATTATAACTAAAAATGGACGACTGGATTCAATAAAAAAAAAATCAGTCTTTCAGTCAATTACAACAACAATTCGGTTTATTTTTAGCAATCAATAGCGATTTAGTTTGCAACTACGAGTATACCTTCTTTCACAACTATTCCTTCCTTTAAATCTATTGTTTCAAAAAAAAAAATTCAGCAACTTCTATTCAGTTAAAATATTACCGCATCAGACTTAACACTATGCTGAAATTTTGAATAAAATCTCAAAAAAGCTTTATAAATTGTATCAGAATCGTCGAGCAGTTTCTCTGTGTCCATCTTCTAACTTGACAATTAATTTTCGACGAAGAAAATATTTTTTTTTATCGTCGTTTTGTATTAAAAATATCAAGTTTTAGTTTTATTCACAAAACCAGCTCCGTAAAAAGCCTATTTTAATGAAAATAAAAGTTTTAAATCGAAAAAAGAAGAAAGATTTTAGAAGCCAGATAAAAATATCTTAAATATACCCAGTGGTTACCAGAGAGGGGAGGCTGTCTCGGGCCTCGCGATTTTTGGGACCTCAATTTACAATTCAATAATTAGAAAAAATATACAGGTAGGCCTCGATTAGTGCGAATAATGGGTTCCGCGAATTTCTCGCACTATTCGCGTAGTCGCACTAAAGGAGAGTTAACGCGCGTAGCCGCGCTAAAGGAGATAAAAAAGTTGAACTTCGACCAATCAGCACGCGCGAACAATACGGTGCGGCAAGACGCGAAGGAAAAAATCAACCAATAAAAACGGTTGAATTTTCGCAATTTTCCAAGTATATAAAACATTCATTTTATATACGTTGTACTTGGAAAATTGCGAAAATTCAACCGTGTGGTTGGGATTCAGATATAGAATTTGTTTTAGAAGTACAAAAAAGACCATATCTAGATGATATGAAATTAAAATAATACCGAAAATACACGATCACTTCTTTTTAATAAGAAATCAACCACACTCCGCAGATGACATCTACTAGCAAATCCACGAAACATGAGAAATAACTAGACTGCAATGTAGACAGGCTGCGGCGCAGTGCAACGCGAAGCAAAGGATGCAAATTTTTCTGTCATCTTTGCTTCGCTTCGCGTCGCGTTCAGTGTGTCACGATTAAGAGTAGCTACATTGTTTATCATCCGATAGATCCGGCTTCAATTCCTATCTGCAAAAGATTTTCGGGAGTGGTCCAAGCCCGGCTGATTGATCTCTATCCTCCATCCGACGACGACGGTGGGCACTGCCATGGATGTATAACACATCATCCATGGGCACTGCCATGTTCCGCCACTATCGGACGGAAAGTGGCATAAAACCACATACACAATAGGGAGCGCGATTTAAAATGTTTGGATAACGCCGAATTTCTATATTTAAAAGATATTTATATAATTTGGGATGAATGGCATTACATTATTTTTTAATTTATTACGTTAATAAAGAATTACGCTGGTGGACGAAGTTTTATTTCATATTTTACCCGCGCATAAAAAAGTATACTACAAATGTACCGATATCCTTCACTGGAAATATGTAATAGCTTCTTAAAAATATTGGAATAAATCACTTTAAAAGTTCAATTTAATTGCGTAAATCGTATCGTCACTCATCGATATGACGTCGTATCACCACCGATCGACAATTTCCTACTTACTTCAATTTACAAAATCGACTTGGCACTTTGAACGGAATTTATTTAGATCTGGGCATTTCGTTTCGTCGCTTAGCTACCAGGTTCCAATAACAACGGAATTTCTACGCCATACAGTCTGTCATTACGTATCGGAATTAATAAATCTGTCTATCTAATCTCAAAAGATTTTCGATACCTAATGAGTCGAGAGTACCAGTTAAATGAACGGTTGGTAAAAATTTATATCGAACTCAGCAAAGTTCGGGAAAAAATTTATAACCGATGATACGCTTAACAATGTTTCCTCCCGTTATCGAATGGAATCTAGATTCAGTTTTTTTTGTATTTTATTTTTTTATTGACGACTGGGGCGCGCCTTTCGCTCAATTAGCGCGGGCAGTTCGAGAATTTATTAAATGCGTATCATGGGCCAATGTTATGGAAATCGGATAACAGTTAGGTGCGAGATGGAGTAAAAGTCCAATTGATATATTCTTTTTCTGCATCCGAAATGGAAGGGTCGACGATCGAAAGAGTCGGATCAACGCTGATCTAATTAAACCAGGCGATAGGGAATTTCCCGATACCATATTAATTTGGCACAAAATCCGAGTATAAGGTAAATTTCTTCCAATAAAAGAGAAGACGAAGGACTGATTTCGTTTCGCGTGTTCGTAACAAGTAGAGTTTGATGTTAGACGGAATTAGGGCCGATGGAAACAGTGTCGTCCATCTGAAAGTTGGGCCCGAATAAGGGATTAGTAGGAGGAAAATTCAAATAAATGTCGGATTGGAAAGGAAACAAATTTTATCTGTAGATATTAAGACACGAAACTGGTAAAGTGATGGAAAGGCGCGGCCGCCCATTTCGAAAGAGTGAGGAGAGAGACAAATTGAACGCATTTTACTTCAGTTTGGACCAGAAATACAGTGGTAGTTATGGACGGTTTACGCTGGTTCAAATTTATATTTGGTGGGAAAAGCGACGGATACTAAACAAACAAATACTTCCGCTTCCCAAAAGTGCTTTTGTCTTTTTATCCGGGTCGAAGTTTCTAGCCATCTGGGTCACTATCTCCGTCCGGTTTTCCCGGTCCGTTTAAACCCCAAACGCGACAGTGGTGAACGGGTGTAGCCGAGCGAGAAGAAAGACACCTAACAACTTTCTGTAAACGATAATTACCGATGCAATTCGTAAGAGACGCGGTCGACAGGATGCTATAAAAATCTGTTGGGGAGAGGAATTTCCCATATCCAATTTAATAAAAAATGTAAGCCAGATTAAGTAAAGTGGCCCAATCTATTAAATTTACAATGGTTAAATAATACAAAATCTATGTAATAATTGGTAGAGCGATGCATTTTAAGATGGTAAGTTTCTGGAAATCTCAGAGATACGCATATATACAGCGTATAACAGCTGGCGTATATGCCTTTTACATAGAAATTGACTGTTCCGTGCGCATTAATACCGTCACAAAAGTTGGCTAATACGCAGCTCCCACAGACTCAATACTGACTTCCGATGCTGTCGTCAAGTATAGTTATCATTTTACGTAGAAATTGACTGTTCCGTGCGCATTAATACCGTCACAAAAGTTGGTTAATACGCAGCTCCCACAGACTCAATACTGACTTCCGATGCTGTCGTCAAGTATAGTTATGGCAGTTTTAGTAAAATTTTGATGGTTGAACAACATCTTCCTATAGCAAACTGTCTGCAACTTCTATGTTACGCTTTATGAGGGTAATATACGCATAAAATATATTAAAAACACATTTAAACTGACGTATCAGTAGTGGGAGAGAAAATAAAATATTGAGTCTCGAGTCTCATAGAAAGATTAGTGAAAAAAGAGCGAAGAAAAACATATCCGTGCGATACCGAAACATAGTCTGTAGAATTTTAAATATTTCTTTCTGTAACTTGTAAAATTCAAATTTTTCTTTGCGTGTGTGTTTTATTTTTAAAAAACTGGCACGCAAAGAAAATTTGAATTTTACAAGTTAGAGATTATTCTTTTTTTTTTTTTTTCCTTTACATCGAACAAATTAGGCTATTTATGCCCATATCTAGTTGACATGAGATTAAAAGAATACTGAAAATATACGATTACTTCTTTCTACATATCTAAATGACATGAAATTAAAAGAATACCGAAAATATACGAGTATGACACATGAGGTTAAAAGAATACCGAAAATATACGATCATTTCTTTCTAATAACAAATCAACCACACTCCGCAAACGACCTCTATCGGAAAATCCATGAAACGTGAGAAGTAACTCGACTGCAATGTAGACAGGCTTCGCCGCAATGCAACGCGAAGCAAAGGATGCAAATTGTTTTGTCATTTTTGCTTCGCTCCGACAAAAAAGATCATGTCTAATATACGATCACTTCTTTCTAAGAACAAATAAACCACATTCCGCAAACGATCTCTATCGGCAAATCCACAAAACATGAGAAATAATTCGATTGCAATGTAGACAAGCTGCGGCGCAGTGCAACGCGAAGCGAAGGATGCAAGTTTTTTGTCAGTCTTTGCTTCGCACCGCTTCGCTTCGCGTTACGTTCAGTATGTCACAGCCTTACAGGACGCGTCGCGCTCTTGGTCGCGCTGCACATCGTAGCGAGGCGAAGCGCAGTGTCAAATCGTATGCACTGTGAAACTTTTAGCCTCTATATCTCGTTAACCTTTTGACCTTTGACTCCTACTACATTAGGGATATTTTGTGTGTCTCGATTCCCTCTATCGATCGGTACCATTTTTGCTGGATTTTGCAATGTATGCATGTAATCGTATCAAAAAAAAATTCCTCTCTGAAGTTTTGTGGCTCGTAAGAAATGTAGATTGTCGATCGTTTGTAGTAAAGCGAATCCTAAACGAGCGGTACATTTTTAGTTCTGAATGACAAAATTCGTCAAAAATAGATTAACGCAGATCGTTTTAATAAAATTAAACTAGATTAAACCATGGAAAACACGTTTTTTTTGTAGATAATAAAAATACTTTACGTATTAAAAATTCATTAGAAAATTCTGAGACATTAATGATCTTTAAAATCAATTTAATTATTAAGTTTTTAACTTTTTTGTAAAAATTTTTAAATAAAAAGTTTATAAAACATGATATCAAGATTAAATCTATTAATTTTTTTTTATTAATTAAAGTATTTTCTTCAAAAATTTCATTACAAATCGTGACTCTCTTAAAATCCTGATCCATGGAGAGAGAGAGAAGAAAAAAATTATGTTCAACTAGATATAACTTAATTAATTTTTTTAATAATGTTTAATGAACAGCTAAGATTACTGTCTATGAAAAAAAAATTTACATTCTGAATTACTGTAAAAAAACAGTAAAAATTCGACGAAAACTTTCATCTAATGCCAAAAATCCTATTCATAAAATAAAAGTTTTATCAGTTTTATAGAATACAACAGAATTACGAATAAAGCGAAACCTTACGTAAATCCATTCGGATATTTAAGTGTATAAATTATGCATTTTGTATGATAAATAGTACAGATTTTTTGTCATTTATCATTCGTACCTGACGTTATTTTAATGTAAAAAATATAAAAATGGTTAAAATTTTATGTAGTGGTTTCAGAAATATTCAAGAAGAGCTTAAATAATTAATTGAAAATTTTAAAAAATTCGATATTTCGATCTGATGCTAACAAAAGTCTAAAAATTATAAAAATTTATAGACCATTCTAAGATTGGAATATTAAATAAGGTGAAAAATGCACGATGGAATGTAAGATTTCTATAAAGTGTTTCTGATGGTGATGAAGCTGCAGAGAGAAATGGTGGGTTTTTATTTAGTTTACATTAAAAAAAAATTTCTATTAATCAGGTATAAATGCTTAAAATGCGAAATTCTAAGTTAAACAGTTTACATTTTGATAACATTTACAGCTCAAAATAACAATTTTTCTGGCTTTAAAATTCTGCTAACACTCGATTTTGTGCCTAAAAGAAACTTGTTTCCAGTTATCGATTTAGCTCAAACTCATTTAGAAAAAATTGCATACATTGCAAAACCCAGCAAAAATGGCATCGATCGATAGGGGGATCGAAACATGCAAAATATCCCTAGCGAACTGGGGTCAAAGGTTAACGAGATATATAGATCAGGCTTCACCTCGATAGCTTTCTGTAGTAATATTCATTTCCTGTTGACAATAATATAATTAATATTCTTTTGGTAAGACAGGCCTTTTTCTGGGATGATTTGATTGGGGGGCACAATAACCAATGTTGGTCTATTGTGCTTGGGCTGAAAAAGGCCTCTCCCTATTCTACTACTACTAATATTCTTTTGGAATGTATGACAGTGAAAATTTCACACGGAAATTTTTATTTACTAATTTAAAATGTTACAAAAATGATTAAAATATAAAAATTTACATTGAAATTTTGATTACAACAATTTAGTCTTTTCGAACAATTCTCAAATGGGGAATAGAAGCTATGAAATATTTAATATCTTTATAAATTTTTACATAAAATGCTTTCAGACCATTTTGATTGAATTCAGTTTTCAATTCGTGGCAATAAGTACCTTCTGCACAGAGTGATTTAATTTTATCTATAATAGCTTTCATCGTATCTGTAAGAGCTTTCTTCGTATCATCATATCGCTTCATGACTGAATCGGGAATTATTTTCTCCATGAATTTTTTCAGTTCGTATTTCATCCTATCGAAATATTCTCCCACTGGTTCAACAGCTTTCTTTACTTGAGATTTAGATCTACTGATATAAAGAATATTTAAAAGTCTTCATGATTTTATTAGCGAAATGGATGAAAATAAACTTACGGTAGTTTTTCGTAAATCGATCTCATGGTTCTCTTAGCAGATCGCAGATCTTCTGTCATTTCTTCGGATATCCGCGAAAATTCTTTTGGCAGACTTTCGTAGAGAGCTTTGTGATTACCACGCATCATTGCTGTAACCGTTTCGCTTATTAGATCCAACACTTTCAAGGGATCTGAAAGAATTTTGGAATCCTCCATATGTTCTGAAATATCGGAGAAGAAAGCCTGGAAAAAATTTCAAAAATTTAATTTAAAACAAGAAGAATGAAAAAGATCGGAGGTAGCAGTATAGATACCCTACCAGAAACTTGTCGAAAAATTCTGAATTTTGTATTGAATCTGAATAAAAGGTAGGACTGATGATTTGCTTTGTTGGCATTAAATAATCATCGAGAGATGTTACATAATCGAACACTGTCTTAAACCATTTCAACAACAGATATTTAAAATCTGGTAAAATGCAAAAACGGCTCTCGGTATCAGGTCTTTCACCTGAAAATAGCACATAACGATTTTCCATAAATTATAAACGAATTTATTTTTTCGATATTTCAATTTATCGTTGAATAAACTCACTATTTCTGTAATAATAATTCACATTTAAACAATTTTGGCGGTTATCCATAATAAAAGCTATTTTCTTTGGTTTGTCATTGATTCGAAGATCGATATCGGTTTTTGAAACATCATTTAATCGTGTCCATCTTCCTCTTCCTTCTAGTCTCATCCAGTCGCAATTATGCTGAAAATTTTAAAAATTATCAACAATTTTTATATATAAATTATTAAAGTTAAATAATTGTTATGAATTTTCCATAAATGTACCCAAATTTTAAACATATGTTCGGGTATGTGTATCATTATCAATGAATGTCCCGAATTTCTCCTGTTGCGAATTGAATAACTCCATTCCAAACCGGAAGTTATTAGTTCTAGTGTATATCCTAGATGCATCTTTGTCGTGAAATCGAAATACTGTCGTTCTAGTACAAAAAAAGTAAAAAATAAATTCTTGAAATTCTCATTACATAAAAAGGACATAACTTACCATATTTATGCACATTAAAAACTATTGTGTTGTTTCCTTGTCCCATCAAAACTTTTTCCATGTGAATACTGCCCATAATTTTATCTTTAGGATCATCAAAACAATCAATTTCTACATTTGTATGCATTAAAAGCATATTTCCATTTTTCTTATTACGCATTTCGAATTTTGCCAAAATTGGCTGCAAAATTATTTTCATGAAATTATTATTACACGAATTTCATATCGAAAAAATCATTTTAATTATATAAAAATTCTTACCTGGCTGCGGTCTGGTAATTTTAACTGAAACACGTAAAGAATATGGCGGTTAACAACTAAATTATTATCTGTTTGAGTCAGTTCAAAGCCGAATTGCTTTGAAGGTTTTCTTTCGGCATCTGGAAACAGTCCGAACTTGAAAATTTCTTTTTCCGTCATCTGGTAACTTCCTACAGCTTTTATCACTCTAGATAGTGCAAATACTGAAAATGTAATACTTTTTGGTGAATGAAAATGCAAATTTGCATCGTAACCGATTTTCTTGCCTGGAGATCTAAATATAAGTCTGTTTATGTATTTCTGTTCATCTTTCTTACTCAAGAATTCTAAAGACATGTCTCCCGCTCTAGGTCTTTTTATAAGCAATTTACCTTCAGTATAATCGTTATATAGATCAACTTCATTGCGATAATGTCCTTCGAATATCACGCAATCATTGTTTCTATGTTTGGTTTTCCAGCAGGCATTCATTGCTGATTCGATCATATTAAAATTTTCCCTGTAACTAAAATTAACAGTTATTGGAGGAACAGCACCATCTAAATTAATGCGACATTCTTGATTATCATCACCTCTCTGTATACAATTAACTTTTGCGTGAACAATACTTTCCCCTTCGGCATTAATCTGTAATGCTGCGTTATATGCAGATCGGCTCGAATCTGCAGTTATCTTACCTGAAAGTTTTTCGACTGAATCTTTAGAAAACATTAAATCGAATTTTTTATGTTCACCGTCCAGTTTACTGTTGATATGACCAACGAGATTTGGTATTAATTTACTTTTCAATTGAAGGTTAGCTTCGAAATTTCTCTCGTCACTTCCTTTAATAATACCATTAACTTCCACTTGCTTTTGACCGTCCACATATACTATGCTTTCAAGTTTATAGTGTGAAGACTGCAAGAAGCATCTTCCCTCAATTTTAGCAGATTTCATAACTATAAACATCGGTAATTGTAGGTCTGCTTGAAAACTTAATGCTTCTTCGATTTTCTCTATATTCATAGAAAAGTCTAACATTTTCCCTTCATCTGTTTTATAATAAGCATCGTATGTTAATGATGGTGGGTCATAATTTCTGTTCAAATTCGTGCTGATTTCTCGTATTTTCCACCCTGGGATGGGAGTTTGAATTGAAACTTTAAACTTCTCAATGTCAGAATTTTCATCATAATAATCACTCTTCATTACGTATAACTTATCCGGGGTTTGATTAATTTGTAATCGAATTTTCTCGCTAAAATAATCGGATTTCTCGGCTATATGAGAGAAATGGATTTCCTTTCCGTCCCATCTTCTATCGGACGACGATAGAATGACATCAAAACCACGTTCCAAACTTTCGTCATCATCTAGATTTTTGGCCGCTACTATAGCTTGAAGTAATTGTTTATTTTCTGATTTGCATGCGAATTCAAAATTTAAATTACCAAACAAATTGTCATAATGCATTTTTACGGAAATTGGTTTCTTCTGTTTTATGTTAATCTGCAAATCGTGTGGTCCTACCGCTGGTATGGTATTAAATTTACCTATTACATCAACATTTATATCCTTTTTATACTGAAGTTTACCTTTAACGATATAGAATAAAGATATTCCGTATTCCATAAGTTTATATTCGATTTCGGCCAATAATTTGGAAGTTGGATCTCTATCTGCATCCAAATTCGCTTCTAAACGGAAAACAGTTTTTAATCTGAAGAGCATTTCTAAAGTAAGCTGACCAGTAATTCTGCGATTGTTTGCGGGTCTAAAAATATCGAATTTAAGTAAAGTTGTTTTTGTATTACTATCGAATTCGATATCACTCTTTCCATATTTCGATAAGTCTACATTAATCTTACTTTTTCCTTTGGGAGAAATTTCAACGTCTATCTTATAAGGCGATTTGCCTTCGAAACTAGTGGAACTTTTAATGTCTATAGAATCTCTACTCATTTTGAGCAATGCTTTATGTTTCATTGGTACGTGTAACCACGGTGCGTCGAATGTCGCATCGATTTCGTGATGAAAATCGTCATATTCATTCTTGATCGTGTACGTGTAATTAATAATTGCCTGATGACCTTCTTGCCATTGTAATATTGTTTTGCCTTTAAAGTCTTGAGCTGATATTTGATGTAATTCATCGATATATTTTATGACTCTACCTGGATATTCCAAAACGAATGTAATTCCTGTCGCTAATGGTCTCATGGACGATATGTGATATTCTAAATAGGATGATATATATTTATGCTGATCCCGTATTACATCTAATTTAGTAACACTATCTAGAGTTTCGCTGTTATGATTTACTGAAAGCTGTAATTCATAATCGATTCCGTGTTGTGGAGCATTAACAACTAACTTATTTTCTGACACGAATTCCTGAACACCACTCTTCCTAAATTTACTTATCTGAAATGCACTAAAAAGTTTTTTCATATCTGAACCACTTTTTACTGTTAATTCGTTTTCTAGGAGTTCCATTTGTTTATATTGAAAATCCCAGTCTAATTGAACATTGCGTTGAGGATACTGAGTTGAACGAATTTCTGCTGTAGTCACGACTTTGGTGAAGTGTCGTGAGCTTAGATTTTGGATCTTACAGTTAGCTCTAAGTGTGTCTTGACGATGACCCTCTCTCTGATAGTTTATTGTCACATCGGAAAACACTATTTTTTCGTTTTTTTGCGCTATACCCGAAACTTGAGATTCGAAAAATGGAAGTTTCACGTTCATGTCTGTACTAAGTTTCCAATTTGATTGTCTCATTATTGAAATGTCTCCTTCCTTAACGATGTTACCTAAACGGTAAGAAATAAATAATGGTTATTTGTAAGCAATAGAATTAAAAACAGAAAAACTTTGAATTATCGAATCACGATCTTTTTCTACTGACCAGTAATTTGCATAGGTTTAAGTGATGAACTGTTGCGACGAAGATTGATCGATAATACTGTCTTTCTTCCTTTTTTATAACTGATAGAGCCTGTAAGTGATATAGGTTCTCTATGTGGTGAAGCAAGTTCAAGTTTCGTATCGTATTGCACAACATTTCCTCTTTTATTGGTTTCTAGATCAGCAAATACAGACCAATGACGCTGTCTATCAATGTTTAAGTCAAGTTTTAGAGATTTCTTTGTGGGATTTTTAACAATTGCCACTAAACAAAAAAAAATATTTATATATATAATTACTTTTATCTATGATTAAAAAATCTTTTTCTTAAATGCATACCTCTTGCATCCACTGCTTTGAAAGGTGTTTGTAATTGCAAATCGAATGATCGGACGTCACTAAAATCTGAAGGTTTCACAGAGACAACTTCTAAAGAATGTTTTCTATTCGTTGAAGAACCAGGAGTATCGAATTCAATTTTAAATTTTTTTGGGCTGTATACCTATTAAAAGATCGTTTGTGAATATCGTTATGATTAATAATTTAAAATAAATTTGCAATAAAATCAGATAAATTACGTAACTTACATTGTGATCTGGCAATTCTATATTCAATAGGAATCCTCGCATAGATGGATCACGCTTTAAAAGTGAAATTTTAGTTATGATAGACCCACTAAATGGAATATAAGGAAATTTTGATGATACTGCAATATGGGGAAGCGTTGCTTCGGTGCATATGTCATAACCCGTCACTTTCCTAAATGTCTTAATACAACCACTGACATCTCTTGGATATCGTGGAACTGATAATTCCTCACCGTATATGTTAACATAAGTAGCATTCACGCTGATATAAATTAAATTTTTGTTGAAGAATTATTTTAAATCTGAACAATAAAAGAATGAATGTTCACAATTACCTACCTTACTGATAAAATGTTTGTTTTTTCTTCAGGCAGATCTATGTGCATATTAAAAAGACGTCCATCCTTAATTGCTAATTTACCTTTAGCGGTAACATCGCCATCAACATTGACAACATATTTAACTTTTGGCGATTGTGTTAATGATTTGTAACTCATAATTGCATTTATTTCGCCGGAAATACTGTAAACACAATAATTTTATTAAAAATTATACTATTTAAATAACATATATTCTAACATATTATTTTACCTAGTGTGAAGTTTTCCATCTATATCGATGTTACGTGGAGATGAGAATACTTTTCTGATATCGGCCTTCCCTTCTCCTTTCAGTCCTAATATCACCGATCCATCAAGCTCAAAGGTAACAGCACCACCGGCAATACTTGGAAATGTTATAGAAGTATCCAAATATAAACCATGAGCTCTATCAATTTTTTGTGTTCTTGCGAACTAGTAACATCAATACAGAAGAGATCAATCATTCTAATGATTCTAACTTTTATATTTTTGAAATATATCTCAGCAACATTACCTCCGACAGTATATCCATGAAGTCAACAGCTTTTCCAAAATTAAAATCAGTTTTCTCATCTACTGTCACCCACATAAGTTCATTACCCTGATGTTTAAAGTAGAATGATCCCTGAGCATTTGATGGTGCTGATAATTTGAACTTTGAAAACAAAAGAAATTTTATAATTTTTGATAAATAATATCAGATATTAACTAGTATATAAATCATACTTACCTTTTCAGAGAAAACGGGTTTTGATTTATATTTATAGTCAGATGTTTTAGATGCTGGCCATAAAAATTTTGCTTTTTCTTTGGCCATGCTGAATATATAATTCATAAGGTCACTGTTTTCAATCGATGAAAATAAACCCTCCATTACGTGATCAAAACCTTCCAATCTTCCTCCAAACTACAATAAAACAAATTTTTATACTTTTTCCCAGTTTTTAAATGAAATCTTTAAATATTAGAATATACTTACTTCCATTGGATTGAAAACGTTATTGCGAAAGAATGATGTGAAGTTAGTCATGAAAGACCGAGGTATGAAAGAGTCTTCAGAATAAATAATATTCGAATCAAATTCTCCTCCTATTTTTAGTTGCCGGAGATAATTTGACCATTCAATATTCTGAGAATATTTCATGATATTAAGTTGTTGTGGTTCAAACTGAAATTCCGACAAAATACTTTTGATATCTTCCTTTAGAAGTGAAGAAGATTCTTGCAAGTTTGTGACGTGAGAATAAACAAAAGCCTTTACTAGAAAAGAAATAGTTTAATGTAGAAAGATTTATGTAAGAATTATTTTATATTTTGAGAACATACTTTGAATGAGTCGTTCTGAGTCGTAAACTCGTTTGATTCTTCTCACTAATTCTTTATCTGCACACTTCATTGCGCCGAGATAAGCCGCAATTCGAACTTCAACGGGTTCTTCAGAACGAGAGAAAATGTTAAACAATTGCTCTTTAACATCTTCTCTGCATGGTGTTCGCCTGAATGCTTCTATTGCCGCTAATCGGACAGTAATGTGGTTTGAAGTTTGAACAGCACATTGTAAAATTTGCCTACTAGCGCTTCCAACTCTTCCCAAATTTCCAAAACCCTTTAGAGCTGCAATTACCTGTAAATAGAACAACAACATGTTATTACTTACAAATATAGTTTGTCTTTGTCACGTTATTCATATACCTGATTTATTTCTATATTTCCGGATACTTTGCAACCATAACGTATATATCTACTAAGCGATTGTATCACTTCCCGTATGGCCTCGTTGTTTTCACAATTAATGTCTTTTGCACAATAGTTATTGCACATTGCTGTAACTGCCAATAGCGCTTGCTTTCCCGCTTCTTCATAATCCAATAATGGCTAATGAAAATATTGAAATAAGTTAAATATATTAAAATAGACGAATTTCATAGCACATTTTCCATATTACTCACCACAGCAGAAGAAATAATTTCTTCTGTTGGATTTTTTATAAATGCGAAACTAGTAACCCATAGAGCTGTTTGCAACTTGCTAATAGTACCACTTTTAATTATTTTCACCATTACCCTGGTAGAGCCTTCGTTACCAATATAAGGTAATGCATCATATACAAGGTTTCTGCAAAAAATATTTATAGATTATGAGGAAGATAAAAGAGACAAAACATGGTTTTGCATTTCTTTATTTCTTAATTCATCAGTGCACTAGTGATTACTAATTAATACTGATTTTGATTATCTTCTAAATTCGGTATATAAGCATAAAACACGATGAATTTGTTATTAAACTATTTTTATCACTATAACTTTATATCAAAAATTCTATTATTCATAATTATTCTAACCAAGCATATTTACTTCAGCCATGGTGATTGACACATTTTATCCTTTTCTATTTTACTATAGACATCTTCTACTGCTGCAGGTGACATTTTGCGAAAAGTTTTTACTAAACGAGAAAAGAGATTTGGCAGTTTCGAATTAACTTTTTCTTGATGCTGTACATTAAAGCAAATATCACTCAAAATTTTAATCATTTTTTCGGGATCGGTATCGGAGAATGCTTCTGGTGTATAATCATAATGTAGTTTTTTTCTCTCATGGACCTCATCTGAAAAGAATCTGTTTTTTAATAAAGAATTATTATGCACTCTAATTACTATTTAATATAGTATAATTTACAAGATGGTAATTTATCACTTCTTTTAACATCTCTTAAGTTGAGACGGATTGCAGCACTGGCAACAATGTCCTCATCATATTCTTCTCCTTGGAAATGAAAACTAAAGTTATTTTCTTCCTGGCATATTACATTAGTGATGATACCTCTCTCAATTGTTTGTTCGCAATTGTAATTTTCTCTCTTTAATGAAGGAAGCTGTTTCATTTTTAAAATAAAATTATAATTAATTTAGTTTTCGAAGAAAACTAGTAATTTAGTCTATAAATAATTTAAACGTATAAAAGCATTACTTACTGTTACTGTACTTTCATTTGCATTTAATAATATTGCTGAGTTGACATTTATACGGTTAGAACAATTTTTCAGTTTCTTCTGTTTTCTTACTACTAACCTATTTGGTCTTTTTTCCATCATCTCATAATCTGTATGACAATTTCCAACGATGTCTTTCTAAAATTATATAAAAATCAAATTAAATTATAGATTTCACTTAAAACTTTTTGAAAAATAGTATTCACTTATTTATATTAGATAATGAAAATAAATCTTGAAGCCAAATCTCTAAATTAATCTAGAATTTATTAAATTAAAATATATATAAGATATATAATATACTAGAAACTAATTAAATATTCAATAATAATAAAATATTTCTAGTGTGTATGTGTGTACTGTATACGCATTATATCTTAATTTTATACTTGTGAAATAAATCAGTTTTTGTAAACACTCAAAAGAATACAAAGCTTAAACATCACCCATTCATTTATTATGAAATAAAAATTAATACCTCATTTACAGTATATGATTTATAATTAAATAGTTAAATTAAATGTGGAAAAACTGCAATATTTGTTTTATACATATAATATAACTAATTAATTTATATATCTTATACATAAATTAATTATATATATATATAATAGGTATGTATACAATACAGAACGTTTCTAAAAGATTTTTTCAAGATTAAATCACAGGTGCTACTCATCAAAACAAAGCAGAAAGTCCATATAAATATCGGTCCTGAAATATTTTATTTCTGAGATATCAAAGAGTGTAAAAGCATAGGTTGTATACGTAACTCCCACAAAATAATGCAAAATCGTAAGTTATTTCCAGTCATTCACAAATAGTCCCAATAGCTTGCAATATATTATAATTAATGTACCATTCATTTTGTTACAGTTGATTTCAAACCACAATTTAGTACAGTCATTATGAGGCTAATAGGCTTATTAAATTGTAAACTTTTCTATCCTGTTATCTCAAAAAAGAAAACGCTTCCGGACCCATGTTTATATGGCCTTTTTTGCTTTGGTTTGATGAGTAACATCTGTGATTTAAATTTGGCCAGATTTTTTAGGAAAACTTTGTATATAAATTAATTAGTTGCATATATATATTGAACATCTCAGATCTTCTGATCCTTCCTTTATAGATAGGAATAAGTCTGTGATTGCTCCGGCTATTCAAAGGATATTCATAGGCATGCAGTATGGCTTCAGGAGTGAAAGGATAAAAAATAAAATTTTAAGTGTATGATTATGGAGAAGCATCTCCATATGAGGAAGAAGATATTTCATATACTGTGCACTTATGAATCTTGGTAAGACATATAACCGAATGAATATGAGTAAACTATGAAAATGCTGAAAGATTATGATATGAATAAACTACTCTTGAGGCAGTAATAGTAATGTATGCTAACAGTTGTCAAGTATGAAAGTGTATGAAGGCATTTCAGAGTGACTTTCATTTGTGAAAGGGGTGAAACATCATAGAATTAGTTTTGTAGATACCACGTTCAGTCCACAAGAGATTTTCCATCACACTTCAATATCTCAGCCGTGATCCCATCAAGCAAGAACTCTTACCACAATATCACCATAGTGTATTGTGATAAGAGTTCTTGCATGAGTGGGACATCACCAGATAATGATGTCCCACGCATGCATTCATGTCTTCCTCACGCATTCATTTCTTTCACATTGCTTTGCTCACCAAGCTCACATTCATCGATTTCATCCATTCAGTTCTCATCTCTTTCACTCCCATTCCATTCTCAAATAGGCTTGAAAACCTCATAGATTTACTCATAGCATTCTGCTCTCCTCATCTTTCATACCATATCTTATTCCTTTCTCATAGTTATTACTTTCTTCCAGAAAATTCTTTTATTCCCTTCAAAATCTCGTGCAGCTTATCCTTTTCTCTCTGACCACCCTCTCCTTATTCTCCTTCATTCTCCTTACACATTCTTTTTTTCATCTTTTATATTCATTCATTTATCATTCGCCAGGCATCTCCTTTCTTCCTATCTTCACCAACTACCTCTCTAGATAATATTGTCCATTCAAAGTGTTTCCCTCAAAGATATGGATATTTGTGTAGCCATAATAGCGATCTTGCCAACACTAATAAAACTCCATAAATTTGAAGGAGGCATTTTGAATGAACAATATTATAAAGATAAAATTCTTGAATTGTATGCTTTTCCATTTTCAGTATAGTGGATCCAGGATTCATATCGATATATGATAATGCCGGCCTACATTCACTGCACACTCTTTAAAGTATATTCTTATAGTCACCACATTGCATATTCTCTCATCCACAAGATCCAGCATAAACCTCTCGCTTTTATACGAAAGTCCCACATTTTCACTCCATCTGCACTTCTTTCAGCATCCTTGCATTCATCCATCATCTCATCAGATTCATTATCATTCAGATGATTGATTCAGATTCATACATCTCGATATGATCTGAACCAATCTCTGCATCTCCCATTACTCTCGTGTCTACCTTTCTTTCAGTTTCTAATCACATACTGTATATTCTTTCCGTCATAATTCTCTGATCTCTTTCATGATTTTCTCAAATATAATAATGGATAGCTTTGTGCTTAAAAAACGTATTTCTTTAAGCGCAAAAAAGAGACAAATAATACTCTCTCGGTATAGCAGTCACTTTCCACTGTCATTTACTCTAGAATTACCATATTTTCCAATCAATTCTTCCAAATCATCTCTCTTTGCACCAATTCTGCTATTCAAATTACCTGTCTTAATCATGCATCATTGCCATTAAATTCGTTCAGTTAATGCCAGAACATTTCTTTTGCATTTCTATTCAAGCCTTCTACAGTAGTATATACAGCATCCAAAACATCCTCTGCAGGCCAGCTTCATTCTCACTTACGTCATTCTCCATTCACATACTTTTATTATTGACATACACTTTTTTTATCCTCTCATTCATCAGTATATCACAATATTTCTTGCTCGCTCACTATCTCTTATCCCAGATCAAATTCCCATGATGTCATCCCTTGCACTCTCAAATGAACACCTCTTTTGAAATGTCTTCTCATACACAACACATTCGGCTTATATTTGCTTATCTCATTTACAAGCTCTTGTTCATTATCTTTCAATCATCTGTTTACATTCTACACATCAAATCTTCATTCATACTTCCATTTCCATTCTCTTCGTCCTTCATTCATTCAGTTGTAATAAAAAAAATTATTTATAATTTTTTAAAAATATTTTATTTGTACTATATATATGTGTGTGTGCACATTATTCATTAAATAACACAGCCAATAATTAATTAATTTCATAGAAAATTATTGACGGGAAAATTTTTTTGGTTATATATAATCCCAAGACTATAAGAGGACTTTATGAAAAGTTTATCATATTTTAAAATTAATTTATCAAGTTTTTAAAATTATTTTATATCAAAATTACTATTTGAATATGGGTTGAAGAGCTTGGAGATTTGTTATTGGCTTTCATCAGGC